>JAJEJO010002737.1:0-15488 GCA_020662805.1 Glaucomys volans
AGACTTGAACAACAGTTGCTTAAAGAACAAGAGTTATTTATATTCTCCAACACAGTGTTACTGACCCCAGAGATTTAAGGTTAGCAGTCTTCTTAAAACTTCAGTAGAATCTAAAGTTTTGACGATTTCACTGTTTTTTAAATTTATTTTATTTGTTCTAATAGGTTGTACAAGACAGTAGAATGCATTTCCACATTTTGAAAGATCATAAATAAATGGAGTGCAATTTCTCATTTTTTTGATTGTACATATTGTAGGATCACATCAGTCATGCAGTCATATATGTACATGATGTAATGATATCTGTTTCATTCTACTACTCTTCCTTCACCCAAATCCCTTCCCCTCCCTTCACTCCCCTCTACCTAATATAAAGTAACTCTATTCTTCCCTAGCAACTCCCCATCTTATTTTTAATTAGCATACATATTAAAGAAAATATTCAGTCTTTGGTTTGGGAGGTTTGGCTTATGTTGTTTAGCATAATATTCTTCAACTGTTTCCATTTACCAGCAAATGCCATAATTTCATTCTCCTTTAAACTGAGTAATATGCCATCATACACATACCACATTTTCTTTATCCATTCATCTGTTGAAGGATTTTGAGCATAGATTGCTACATGATATTCACAAGACAATCACATTTAAAAAACTGTCTGAGGCATATCATATATATACACTTTCTTAGCCTTTATTGTAGCATAATTGATATGTAAAAAAATGCCAATATTTAACATAAACATTTTCAAGGTTTTTTACAAGAATACACTCATGCTACCATCACCACCAACAAATCAATCTGTGTTGTAAACATTTCAGTGTGCAAGGGTTGGTGCCTAAGATCCCCTAAATGGATTTGATTGTTCCAGTTGCAAGAAGCTCATGCCAAGGCCACACTGGGCACATAATCCTAGAATTATTCTGACTGGATACTTCCATGTCAACATTGTTCTTCACATCTGAGCCCATGAGGTGGTGACCACCCAAATAGGACTGAGCCACTAACAGAAATGACTCTGGAGTGGGGGGAGGTGGAAGAGAAGGACTGCTTGGTACATGTGGCTTTGCACCTTTCATGTCTATGCACCTTTCATGTCCAAATTCTGCCTCTCCTCCAGCTTCATCCACTCCTGAAGAAAATCCAGTTTACAAACAGTGCTGTGGACAACATCTCCATAGATGACAAAAGCAACAAGATGACCCAGTATGATATCCACAACACTGTGAATTTCCCTGCTGGGCTTGGGCTGCTGGTTAAAGTAGGAGAGTTTGTCTCTAAGAGTCCACTTGGTCAAGGCTTGGTCATCAGTGAAGAGATAATAGAATCGCCCACTGGATTCACAGAAGTACTATCTCTTTTCAGAATGGGGTCCTGAGGTTAGCATAACTGTGGCCCTGTAAGCCAGCACTAAAGTCACCCTTCCCATCTGCACTGGTACTAGTGGTCTTACTTTTGTATATTCTAAGCTGAATTCCACACCAAGAGCAAGTTCACAGAAACCATCAATTTTAGTTGGTGTATATTAGTTCTAGCAGCAATTGAGAGAATGAAATGTACAAGTTAATGCATGGAGATAAAGAGATAACAATGGAGATGAATAAACACCAAATATGTCCCTCCAAACATCCTAAAGCTTTTATTAAATATGGTCCAGATATTTATTATGCTTGGATGCCTCATGAATATGAGTAGATTATGGACTCACACATCTTTATAGAGACCATTCCCATCCTCCTTTGGCATTTTATTTTTTATATGCCTATAATAAACTTTTTTTAATTTTTTAATTTTTTATTTTAGTTCATTGCACACAAATGGAGTACAACTCTCATTTTTCTGGTTGTACACGAAGTAGAATCATACAATTTGCATTTTATACATATACATAGGGTATAGATGTTTGTCTCTGTTATCTGTCCTTCCCCGCCCCCTCCGCATCCCTCATTTTCCTCTATACAATCCATACTTTCTCCATTCTTCCTGTGGCTTCCCACAACCCCACTATGTGTCATCAACAACTTATAAGATAGATCATTCAGGTTTTGTTTTTTGGGTTTGGCTTATTTCACTTAACATGATCTTCTCCAATTCCATCCATTTACCTGCAAATGTCATAATTTTATTATTCTTTATGGCTGAGTTATATTCCATTGTGTATATATACCATAGTTTCTTTATCCATTCATCTATTGAAGGGCATCAAGGCTGGTTCCACAATCTACCATAATGAATTGGGCTGCTATAAACATTGATGTGGCTGCATCACTGTAGTATGCTGATTTTAAATCCTTTGGGTGTGGCTCCTTTGGCATTTTAGACCATTCAGTCTTCAGCCTTTCTTCTACTCAGCATTGTTGTAAAGTGGAACAGGAGCGGACTGTGGGCATAAGGAGGATGAGTGTGACGGGTGCTAACACCATGCTGGGAGCTCAAGTTCTGAAGATGCAGGCTCGAGTTTAATGCAGAACAAACAAGCATATATAGCAGGCATTGACTTAATTACAAATTGCCAGTCGCTGTTAACACCCTCATGTGAAGCTCCTGATTATGCTCATGCTAGGCTCATGATCAGAACAATTAAGGGTAGAGGAAATGCCTGAGCTCTGTGTCCTCAGGTAATCCTACACAGCATCTCAATGAATTGGCACAACTTTTACCATGGTTTGACAATGTGATAATCCCACACTGTGTCCAGGAAATTTACATAAAGATAATGATTCCACTTATGAAACCTTGTTAACTGGGAGCAGTGCTGCCCAACTGTGCATAGTGGTGCATGTAATTCCAATTATTTGGGTAACTGAGGCAGAAGGATCATAACAAGGTGTTATTATTGTTAAAGATGAGCTGGGACACTTATAAACATAAAGAATAGGCTCTGCTCTGGATTTTAGCCCAGTATTAGAGAACTTGCCTAGAAAGTATGAGACCCTGGGATCAATTCCTAATTGTACAAAATAAATGAATGAATGAATGAATGAATGAAGTAAGGAAAGGAAGGAAATAGAAAGATAGAGAGAAAGACATAAAGAAAGAAAGACCAAGAAGGAAGGCATGGTACAAAATTGTCAGGCATAGAATCTCCTGGAGTCATTACCACATAGAAACTTGCAACCCAGAGCTATGCAAGAAGAGGTTAAACATAAAGAGAGAAAAGACTAGGGCTGTGGCTGATGAAGCAGTAAAGAAAAGTTACAGGGAACCTTGAGAATATTTGGTAAAACAGTCAAGATAACAGATGAAATCCAGGTCAAGAAGTTGAGACCATGTCAGCATAGTGGGAGCTGGTGGAAGATGTGCTGATGACTTCCTATCCACACTAAGATCTCTTAGGAGAGACATCAACAGCCTTTAAAGCTAGCGACAATGTCCAGAATCATGACTTGTGCTTGTCTTTGCCCCTCAGACTCCTCGATGTGTGTGCAGCCAGAGCTGTGGTTTAGGATTCAGGAAAATCCCCCAGGAAGGAAGGCCTGTCTGTTGCTTTGCTTGTGTGTTTTTCCCAGAAGGACACGTTTCCAACCACACAGGTAGAAGATGTAGAAGGAGCCCATGGTCACTCTGCCCCCTAACCAGTCCCAGGGGAGAAGGAAACCAAGGTTGTGGGCCTCACCCTGGACCACAGAGCACCCTGCTCTCCATCCTCCATTCATTCACTCTGTCACTCTTTCCATTTTAGCATCACTGCTGCTACCTTGTTAGGGGTCAGCTCTTTTCATCAGTGCTCTTCCTGTTAGGCACCCCTGTGGAGCTGACTCCAGTTGCCATTGACCTTGACCATCAGTGCTATTGAGACACTGTCCACCTGAGATTACCCAGTGCACCAGGCAGAGTCTACCCATGCATGAACTTGTTAACACCTAGAGTTCCCTGGGTTCACTGAGGTCTTGAAACCAACACCTCTGCATATTGTGTAAATAATGGTGGAAATATTCTATTGCCTTTTGTACAATGTCATAAACACTGCCAAGTACTAAGCAAACAGCAGAAATGTGAAGAAATAAATAATGGCAAATTGCAAAATCCCTCTCAAGCATGAAATGAATTCAAATGGTAAGTCATAGCAACATAAATGATTTTGATAGCAGTAGCTCATGGAAAAGATTTCATTTTAATTATTTGTATGTCAAAATAATTTTGTGAAATAAACAATTAGGATTAATTTAAGAAGTCTATATTTCAAAGTGCAAAGAAAAAATAGTCTAATGAATTGAACTCCCCAATAATTACTGTTCAATCCAATCATCATTTGGTTTCATTTGGTTTCCATCACTTGACAGAGTCAATAGATGCCTTCAGGTAAAAATAAGCTAACAAAATCTCACTGTGATATTTTTTAAATTTTAAATACTGAATAAGTGTGTAACATAAGAGAGAAATAAAGGCACACAGGCTCAGAACTCGTAATGTAACTTACACATGCTTGTGTGTGCCAAGCCCTCAAACTGATGACAGGAGCCCTGTTCATTAAGGGAGAGGGACCATCTCAAGAGATGCAGAAAGACCCCCTGGAAGATATTTGCACAGATCTGTGTACAGTTGCATGAGTGCATGTACCAATGAAAACCAATAAAATGAAGGCAATACCTGGGGAAATGTTGGCTACTGCAATAAACAGAGTTGAATGGAAGCAGAAACACACTCAATACCAAACCCATGGCTGAGGCTGTGTCCTTGCTATGAGAGCAGTTGTGAGCCATGGAAGAGGAAGCACAGGGCACCCAGGTCAGGATGCCATAAACACCACCCCTGAGGAGGGTACCCAGATATGCTGCCTGCTTTATATGAATGGAAATGTTTAAAGATATGTCCTGTTCTTCACTCAATAGATTGAAGACCCAATTAATGCAAAACGATAATGCAACAGCAATGTATTTCCATTCAAAATCACAAGCTTTTGAATTGACAAGAATAGCCACAGAAAAATGAAAATGCACAATAAAAAATATTTGACATATCAGCTATCAAGGTATATATTTTAATTTTTATTAGTTCTTTTTAATTATAAAAAGTATTATAAATTATCATTTGACATAGTTATAAATGCATGGAATATAATTTCTCTTATTCAGTCACCAGCACCCCTGCTACCAGATATATAGCTATTCTTTTATTTTCATTGGTTCTCTTTAAACTAACTTTAGGATTCACTGTGATAGGATCATAAACACATGGAATATGGGTCACTCTACATTAGTCCCAGTGCTTCCCATTCCCTTCACTCTCCATCTTCCTATGACCTTTCCTCTACTCTATTGATCTTTCTGCTATTTATGAGTAGTTTTTAATTACTGTCTATATATCAAGTTATATTAAAAAATACACCAGAGATAAATTTAGTGGGAAATACAGACTGTGCCAAGAAATGTGCACTTCCTTTCCTGAGCAAATCTGAGTAAGAGCAGCTTTTACATTGATCCCCCAGGGAAATGCTATAAGTGCAGCCACACAGCTCAATATAAGGAAGACACTGGGCAGGTATTGAGCAGGTGTAAGTACCCAGGTCTTGGGGATAGCTTGCAGTCACATGGTGAGTGACCTCCAACCACAGCTTTCTCCAACCACTGGAGTGGATTTGTCTTCTCCACATTTGAGAGCATTCTTCCTCAGTGAGTAATGTAGGAATTTCTCTACATATCTCAGGATTATATCAAGCAGTCTGTATTCTCGTTTATCTTGCAAAATTAAAGGTTTTTTCCAATATGTCAAAAATGAAGAATTCTAGAAATGAAACATTGAAGCTTTGATTTTTCCACAGATGAAGACCAGTGTGGCCAGTGCCCCCCAAACAAGTACACTAGCAGTGAGATGAATCACTGCCAACCCAAGATTGTGACCTTCATGGCCTTTGACAATGCTCTGGGGAATACACTGGGATGCATGGCACTCTGCTTCTCTGTCCTCACAGCTGCTATTCTTGGGGTCTTTGTGAGGCAGAGAGACACTCCCATAGTCAAGGCCAACAACTAGGTTGTCAGCTACATCCTGCTCATCTCCCTCCTCCCATGCTTCCTCTGCTCTCTACTCTTCATTGGCCATCCCAACACAGTCACCTGCATCCTCCAGCAGACCACATTTGGACTGGAGTTCACTGAGGCAGTTTCCACTGTCTTGGCAAAATCTGTCACTGTGGTTCTGGCCTTCAAGGTCACTGCTCCAGTGGGAGGGGTGAGGCAGTTGCTGGTGTCAGGGGCACCTAACTTCATTCCCAGCTGCTCTCTCATCCAACTGACTCTCTGTGGAGTCTGGTTGGGGACCTCTCCTCCCTTTGTGGACACAGACCAACACTCTGAACATGGCCATATCATCATCACGTGCAACAAGGGCTCAATCACTGCCTTCTACTGTGTCCTGGGATACCTGGGCTCCCTGGCACTGGGGACATTCACAGTGGCCTTCCTGGCCAGGAGCCTGCCTGACACTTTCAATGAAGCCAAGTCCCTGACCTTCAGCATGCTGGTATTCTGCAGTGTCCGGTTCACTTTCCTCCCTGTGTACCACAGCACCAAGGGAAAGGTTATGGTGACCATGGAGGTCTTCTCCAAACTGGTCTTCAGTGATGGGCTCCTCAGCTGCATCTTTGCACCAAGAACTACATTATTCTCATAAGACATGGAAAGAACTCTCTGAAAGATTTAAAGTATTCAAAAACTTCTAGGGGACATCAAACCAGGCAACCAATCCCAACACCTCACAGCCTGGAATCACAGCAGTGTGGGAACTGCAGACCAGATGGGGGATTTCAGGGGGATACACTAAAATATGTCCTGGATAGTCTCAGAATGGGAGGAACTCTTAAACTCTATTAAGTAGAGGGGAAAACAGGCAGAAATTCCTTAGGCCTGAATACTGACCACAGTGGATCTCGAAAGAAGGGTAATAGGTTGAGAAAGAGAGAGAAACTTTCCACAGAAGCTTACTTCCTTGACAACAGGAGAACGAAAAGCCAGGCCATGTTAAACCAGGAGAGGAGCTCAAAGCACTGAGGGCAGGAGAAGTGAACACGTTCACTCAAACTGCTGGTGCAAGCTGTGCCTGCCAGCTGTCTTGTAGAAGCCCCTCCTCAGCCTGCCTCCTGGCAGCAGTTGAATCTGTACCACTTCTCCCCATCTACAGATAGCAACAAGTATGTCCTATGAAATGCCTTGAAATAACCAGTCCCTGGATTCCCCTGAAGAGGGATTGGTGCTAGTTGAAAGCTCAGAAACCCCTTCTCCCCACAACTGACAAGGGCAGCAGGACAAAGCCAATCTGGGAGCAAGACACTCTCAGGGACTATGGCACCAGGAAAGCAGCAAATACCCCAGCTGTGGACCACAGCCAGCAGAAACACCCCAACACACACTGGTCCCCACAGAGGTTAGCATCACAGGTCACCAAAGGCAGGCAGACAGAGACCTCTGACTGCCAACAGCACTGTTTCCCTGGTGTGATTGGACTATGAAGATCTCTTGTGTCTCACCAAGGTTTCTTAAAAATCTCAATTTTTCTTTCTGTCTCAGGCAATCCATTGACTTCTTTTTGTTTGACATTGGTGGAGCATGATTGTGTTCTTTGGTGGCCTCATGTCACCTTGGTTTTTATGTTTTGTGATCCTACATTAATTTTGGTGCATCCGTGGATCATTTGATCAGTTTGGAATGCTGCTGTGATGGCCTGAGGACATGACTTCTGCTCCTTAACTCTTCCAAAGCAGCCTCACACCGCGGCTCTCCAGGGAGTTGCCAGGCATTTGGTAATGGACTGTGGCTGCATCGTTGGTCCCACTTGTTCTGAGGCTCCAGCTTTGTGGACACAGCAACCACTACTTCTTCCATTGCTCTACCCTGCAGATGGCAATTATAGGTCTACCCAGCTTCTGGTTATGGAAGCCAACCTAATAAATGCCCTTTTCATAATCAAACCTTCCTACATATCCTGTTGGCTCTATTGCTCTAGAGAACCCTGACTAATACCAATTTTTCAACCAGGAGTAGTGTTGTTGCTATGACTAGCCTGACCATGTGGTTCAGAAACATTTGAGCTGGGTTGCAGGGAGGAAATTTTGAACAGTTTAGAGATCCAACCTGGGAAAGCTTTAGAATGTTGTAAGCAGAGCTTAATGGAAAATTCTGGTAGAAGTCTATTAGGATAGACTGATAGAAAAGCACTCAGTAAAGACTGGGCTCATGAAGTTTCAGAGAAGGAAGCCTCTTAGAAATTACACTAGAGGATATTCATGTTATGTCCTCAGAAACAAATGATCTTTAATTTGTCATGTCCTGGGATTTTCTGTAAAGCTGAATTTAAAGGTGTAGGCCTAATTAATCTGTCAAGGAACACAGCATTCAGGGGGTGACATGGACATTGATAGCAACATTCAACCAAGTTTACTGTGAATTCAGGAATAGCAAGCAGAGCATAAAACATGAAAAACTGCAGTTTGGACAGAAAACTGAGTAAAACTGGAGCTAAGAAAGTTATGATTGTTAAAGTCATTGTAGCCAATGAAGAGATGCTAAGAAGTTAGCAGAGAGACAATAGGAAAGATTGCCTGAGGTCATCTCAGGAATTGACAAGACAATAAACTTCTCAGGATCAAGGGTGTAAAAGTAAAATTTCCTTCCAGAGAGACCATGGGAGCACCCTGCTTATACAAAGAGACCTAGAAAGATTTTCAATCATGCTCACATGCCCAGGCAAACAGAGGTTACTGGAAACATGGTTCCAGGATGCTTGGCTACTATTCCTGATGGTAGTTGAACCACATGGTGCTGGTTGTAGGAATGTAGGATGCTAGAGTTAGGGCATTATGGGGTCTCCACCTAAGATTTCAATGGAAGGCCTAGGAGGCCAGGCAAATAGCAGGCTTCCCCTACATGCTTCATCTGAGCAAGTGATGCATGAAGAAGTGAGAAGGAAACCAAAGTTGTCATGAGAACCCCAGGATTAAGACAAGCCATTAAAATGTGGTGTCTGCTAGGGAAGCTGCAGGAATCACAAAGAAACAAGCCAAGACAGAGATCACAAGGGCTGCAACCAGCAAGACCATAGGGGCAGAGCTGCTCAAGTCTTTTGAATAGAACATCACAATGAAATGTGCTCAAGATTCTGGATGTGGAGCTACAAGGCTTCATTGCCCCGATGGATCTCAGTCTTGTTTTAGTCCCATCCCTTACTTCCATGTCCCTATTTCTCTCTTGTAGAATGGAAATGTTTACTCTGTACCACTAGATACTGGCTATATGTGACATCGAAGAGATTGCTTTGAGCCTCAGATGAGATTTTGGACTTGGACTTTTGGGCAATGCTGGAACTGTGAAGAATATGGGGACTCTGGGAAAAGGGCTAAATGTATTTTGCATTATGATATGGGCATGAGCTTCATGGGGCACAGGGATAGAATATTATGGTTTAGACATGAAATGTCACCCAAAGGCTTATGTGTGAGTCATAAGAATTTTCAGAGGTGAAATCATTAGATTATGAGAGGTACGAAAAAATTGCTGGATTAATCCACTGATATGGATTAAATGGGCACTGACAGTAGTCAGATAGGGTGTGAATGAAGAAGGTAGGTAACATGGGAGCATGTTTTGGATTTAAATTTTTCCTTCTTGAGGCAAGCTCTATCTCTGATTCCTGGTTGCCATATTCTCATACCTCTGGGGTGGATATTATCAGAACATAAAGATAAGAAGTTTAGGTTTGTATAGAGATAAACAAATTCTCTTGAACTGCTGAGTGGAACAGCAATTAGTGCATGTTTCATGGTGCTCAGAAGCTAGAAATAGAACTCCACCTAACCCAGAAACCTCTCTGTGGCTGTGTAGTCAAGCACAGTGCACCAGTGTGTGCAGGACACAAGGGCAGCCCTGTGTTCACTGCAGCAGCATCTCCATATCCATGACAAGCAACCAACTTCAGCATGTCAACTGATGCCTGAACACTGGAAGTGTGGCACACACACAAGTGGCATACTCCTAAGCTTTTGAAAAGAAGGAAATCCCAACACATTTAAACAACATGGATTAACCTGGAAAGCATTCAGTGAAACAAGTCAGGCACAGAAATACAAGCACTACCTGCCCTCATGGATATATAGAGTATTGAAAATTCAACTTACAGAAACAGAGAAGGAGATGCTTACCTTAGTCTCTGTGGTTGGTGTGGGGGTGGAAAGACTTTTACCAAAAAACACTTTCTGTTAGGGCAGCAATTTCTTTTTTCATGCTTTGATTAGTGCAATACAATTCTACAGAATATCATACTTCCTTTTGACATAAGCATGCATGTATGGAATATAATTTGCTCCATTTCATGCACCTAGCATGGGTTGTGCATTTTACAAATCCAGAAATCACTACTCCTTGAATGTCCTATTCCAGGAAGAGGACAGTTAGTTGGCCTAACATGATTATTTTCCTTCTTGCACGTGTGTGTGTGTGTGTGTGTGTGTGTGTGTAATCAGCTTTCTGTTGCTGTGATAAAATACCTGTGAAAATCAACTTAAGGGAGAAAGGTGAATTTTGGCTTTTTAGCTTGTGGTTTCAGAGGTTTCAGTCTGTGGTGAGCTGGAGCCTTTGCTTTCAGGCCTGCAGTGAGATGGAGACATCATGGCAGGAGGGCATGGTGGAGAGAGGATGCAAACTTCATGGCATGAGGGAGAGAGAGAGAAAAAGGAGAGAGAGAGGGGTACACTTGAGACAATACACAGCCCTACAGGACCCACTCCCTTCAACTAGGTTCCACCTCCTCCAGGTTCCTTCTTCCTTCCCGCACTTCCTTCCTATTAATAAGTGATGATGGAATGTCCTGGTCCATGCCAGGCTTTCTGAGGATTGCTGGTTTATTAACAAGAAGAACAGTTGTATCTATGGGCCCACATATTGCGTCACAAGCCAGCGACTGATCCTTGGTGGTGGTGGCAAGGTGGCAGTGGCGGCAACAGCTCTGTGGTTTGCATCTCAGGGTGTGTAGGCCCCCGCTGCTGCTCTGGCCTGGTATGTACAGATGGCTGGTTAGGATTCTCGGCACCATTTTCCATTTCTGCGACCTGTCGGTGCCCCCTGCCAGGGCCCTCCTGAAGAGGCAGCGCTCGAACAGCACTCTGTTTTCCACAGTGGACACTGATGAAATACCGGCTAAGAGATGAAGATTAGATTGCTTTATTCACCAAGTGAAAAACAGTCTCTACAATGCTGCCAGCTTATTTGGATTCCCATTCCAGCTGACCACAAAGCCCATGGTGATTTCTACTTGTAATGGAACAAGGAATGTGGCCCCTTCAGAAGAGGTATTTTCAAACTCTTCATCTTGTGAACTGACAAGTTCTGGATCCTGGAACAACATGCTGAACCTGGGTGAGGTGGTCAAAAATATTTTTGCTTCCCTGTACTTCCTTCTGCCCATTTTTCCCTAAGTTTTGAGAATATGAAAGGAAAACATCGATTTGGATTGGGATAAGAATAAAGACATATTCTCTCTACCATTCTAAAAGCAAATTACAGGTTGTGTAATAAATCTCCTAATGGAATAAGTGACTATCCTAAGATCAGAGTGACAGTAACCCGAGATCAACCACGTAGAGTCGTGCCTTCCTTTGGTTTTACTCTAAACTCAGAAGGCTATAATAGAAGACCAGGTGGCCGTCGCCATAGAAAAAGCAATCCAGAGAGTTCCTTAATGTGGAAACCTCAGGAACAGGCTGTAACAGAGATTATTTCTGAAGAGAGTGGCAAGAGTCTGAGGCGTCCCCATTGTACTGTGGAGGAAGGTGTTCAAAAAAAAGGAAAGAGAGAAGTACTGAAGGTTATTGGAGCAACTTAAAGAAGGTGGTCATGGAAACTCTGTCCCGCCTGTGACTTCACATCATTATAGCTCTCAGAGAAGTCAGATGGACACATTAAAGTCCAAAGCTGGGGGGAAGAGCAGAATCATGGAGTCAGAGCAACTCAGTTTGTTCCAAAACAATATAGAGTTGCTGAAACAAGGGGACCTCTATGTCCAATGAGAAGTGAAAAGAAGTGCTCCAAAAGGAAAATTTCTGATACAGAGAAGATGGTGGGAATCAGACTTGAAAATGAAGGTCAGAGGGGACACCGGCTGGAGCCTGACTTATCTGAAGAAGTGTCAGCTCGACTCCGCCTGGGCAGTGGAAACAATGAATTACTTAGGAGGAAAATGTCAATACTTGAGGCAAAGGAAAAGAATTTCTCAGGCAAAAAAGAGATAGAAGAACAGATGATCTCCTCGAACTTACAGAGGACATGGAAAAGGAAATCAGTAATACCCTAGGCCATGGCCCACAGGATGAGATCCTAAGTAGTGCTTTCAAATTGTGAATTACTCGAGGAAATATCCAGACCTTAAAGAACTATCACTGGCTCAATGATGAGTGTCGGGGTGCCTGGGACCCCATCCTCTATTTAGCCTGCAAGATGGCGATTGGCAATGTGCTAGCACGGCCACGCTGCATTCCTTAAGTTGCTTTTCTCTGCTAGCACGGCCATGTTACATTCCTTTAGTCGCTTATCTCTGAGAAAGCAGCCACTACTGGCTGTTAAAGATGCATGTCCTGCGCGTGATCAACGCATGCTCTCTATCTATAGCACTGTATGTCCATGCGCTGTCCGCATGGACAGTACTCTGATTGGTTGCTTTCCCCTATATAACCTGTAGTTATCTCCCCTGAGGGAGAGAACAAAGAAAAACTTAAGGAGATGGCCATGCTGTAAATAAAGCTTTTAATCAGCCTACATGTCGCGTCTCTCTGCGGGCAGGGACTCGCGATAGATGAGGTCATTAATTTTTACATGAATCTTCTAGTGGAAAGAAAGAAAGAGCAAGGCTATCCAGCACTTCATGTATTCAGTACTTTCTTCTATCCTAAATTAAAATCTGGGGGTTACCAAGCAGTGAAAAGATGGACCAAAGGGGTAAATCCCTATGAACAAGAACTTGTTCTGGTGCCTATTCATCGGAAGGTACATTGGAGCCTTGTGGTGATGGACCCAAGAAAAAAGTGTCTTAAATACCTAGATTCTATGGGACAAAAGGGCCACAGGATCTGTGAGATTCTCCTTCAGTATTTACAGGATGAAAGTAAGACCAAAAGAAATATTGATCTAAATCTTTTAGAGTGGACCACTACAGCATGAAGCCACATGAGATTCCTCAAGAGTTGAATGGGAGTGATTGTGGAATGTTTACTTGTAAATATGCAGATTATATTTCTAGGGACAAACCTTTCTCAATTACTCAGCACCAGATGCCTCTCTTCCAGAAGAAGATGGTGTGGGAAATCCTTCATCAGCAGTTGCTGTGAGAATTCCCCTGCCTGCTCCCTCTAGCTGCTGGTGGTTCTTTCATGGACATATCCATATACCTCATGCATTGTGGGTTAAAAAGTCCCTGCATCATTTCTGTTCTCTCACAGGTACTGAGCTGTCAAAAATGCATGGAGGCCCCTCTCTGCACTACAGTCCTGACTTGGGGTGTGGAGGGGCTGCTTGCAACCCTGTCTGTAAGGTTGTGCCTGCTCAGAGCCCTGGACTGTTCAACCCACACAAGAACAAATGCTAATTATTATGCTTTTTGTTTTAAAGAGTTCTTTCCTATGAATGTGGGAAATGCAGGATTTATTCTATGAATTGTTTTTTTCGTGTGTTTGTTCACGTGCATTCATTTGCTCACTCATTTGCAAACCTTGGGCAGTGACCATTTTCCACTGCTCTTTTACAGTTAAATCTAAAGTACTCATTTGAACTATTTATTTCTGAAAGGAATGTTAATCAAACTGCCACTCCCTGCTGAAGATGAGGAGGGACATCAGTGGGGAGAAGAAGGAAGTATTAATTAACTTTTCTAATGCTGGAGCAGTAACTGCCAACTTGAAGTAAGGGGTCTCCTCTTTTTTGAGGCTGGAAAATGCCAGGAGAAACAAAAATGCTCTGTTGTCGGGGGTGATTGCTTTTCAGAAGTCTGACACTCCAGCATTGGCACAGTGTTGTGGAAAAACAGCGGTGTGGCCAAGGAGCTCTGGCCATCCATGTGTCTTCAGAAGAGTATCATGGTCATCTTAAAGACACTTCTTCTGGAATTGAGATGATTTGGCTGACTCTTGAAACTGGATTCAAAGTAACTATAGACCCTAACTCGTCATTTGCACCATAGATGTGATTGAATATAAACCTCAGTAAGGGCTGGCCAGAGCTGTCCATTTCACAGGATTGTGTTCAGTTTAAAGCAGTTTTTCCTCAAAGTTTTTTTTTTTCTTTTTATTCAGCACAATTCAGTTTTGTACTCATTAAGGTTATCATCTCCCCACTTCACCCCTATTCAAATCTGTGGAAGAAGACTTAGCACTTGGCTCTGAGGTTATATAATAATTTATTTTGCATATGAAAGCTTGTATTTAAATTTTTTGTTCATTAAAAATCTTACAGATGTAAAAAAAAAAAAAAAAACAAGAAAAACAGAACATTCAAGCTCCAAATTCTCATGCGGCTGAACAACTGAACAAGACAAGTTGTGAGACAACAGCTGCTGTTCAGCAGGGCAGGGCTGCTGGTGGGGAGGGTCTTGGTGGGGATTCTTGGCTAAGAGTGGTCAGGATTGACTACTCCATGGAAGGGGCATTTTAGCTGAGATTTGAATGGCATGCTGTGTGGGTGGGGAGCTGTGTGCATTGAGGGAAAAGGGGCTTCAGATGTTCTGAACCAAGGATGAGCTTGCTGGCCAGCACTGGGTCAACATATCAGGAACCTTGATGCAGGTAGAAGGTCTGCAAAGCATGCACCAGGTCCAGAGGAAACTGCAACACAAGCTGCCCCATCCTCAGATCTTCACCTGAATCTCCCTCCCAACATCCTCCAACTGTGGATCAGTAGGGACAGGGATAGCCTTACGGCGAAGACTCTAAGGTGCTCACACCTCCTGTTTCTCTCCACAGCTGCTGGCTCAGCACAAACAGAAGCTTCAGTTGGAGTTTTCAGGGGCCAGTGTGCATGATCAAAACAGTAAGCAAATTATTTGGTGAGGAATGTTTTTGAGGACGAGCCAGGAGACCCGGTCAATTAGGAAGTGCCAGGAAGGTGCAAAGTCAAGTTCCTTGCTGCTTCCAGAAGCTTTCTTGTCTTCCTTGAGTCTTGAGATTTCCAAGTTAGAGAGTAACTTCTTTGACATATGACTTTTCTTTGGTGCTGAAATGTAAAAGCCTTTGGAGCAACCACAGTCTTATCCATTCTCTGTGCTTCAGGAAGAAGGGCTCTGTCAGGGTCTCCTACGTACACACAGTGACAGGGAAGGTGGATGGACATTAAGGGCAGTGGTGGTGTCATGGGGGGGGGCAGGGAGTGAGCCGAGCTGAGAAATGGTGGCAGAGGCAAAGGGAGCTGGGGGTGCTGAACCCCGTCTCTGCCTCCACCCAGCCTCCACAGTCTTTCCAGATGACATTTCTTCCAGCTGTCCCTCATGGTGGCTGGATTCCTTGTGTCATTTGTGAT
>JAJEJO010002738.1:0-48703 GCA_020662805.1 Glaucomys volans
CAGTCCTTCTCAAGTTTATTCATTGTGTCAAAGCAGGTAATCACCCTCATGGGGAAGTGCAGTTGCTAAGTAACATAAATATGTAGTATTTAGGGCTAGCTGTTTGCATTGGGTCTAATATTCTTGATTTCTTGATAATGGCCTGAGCAAAACTAGGAGTGCTTGTCTCTAGTGATAGAGAGTGAACTAGTTTTTCATTATAATTGGGAAAGTCTGTGATTTAGATCTCTATCCAATTTTACTTAAATACAATTCTGTAATTGCTTCTGATAAGGTTCACAGGTAGTAAAGGCTTAGTTTGTTAGTTTTCCTTTTTCCTTCCTCTTCCTCCCCATTCCTCTCTCCTCTTCTGCCTCCCACCACAATGCTTCCCACCACAATGCTTCTCTTCCCCCTCTTCCTTCTCTGCCCTCTTACTCCTATCTTTCCTTTCTCCTTCCCCCTCCTTGCCTGTACCCCAAGGCAATCATATAGGAAAATGTAGACATTCTTATCCTATCATTCTGTCATGGACTGTGTTAGACCCTTTCAGTGCTGTGATAAATATACCTGACAAGAATGACTTAGAGGGGCTGGGGATATAGCTCAGTTGGTAGAGTGCCTGCCTTGCAAGCACAAGGCCCTGGGTTCAATCCCCAGCACTGTAAAAAATAAAATAAAATAAAAGAGAATGACTTAGAGAAGGACAAATTTTAGTTCATGGTTTCAGAGGATTTGGTCCATCACATGCCAACTCCAAGGCTGTAACATCATGGTGTGGCCAAGAAGAATTTCTCAATTCATGGCAACCGGGAAGCAGAGAGAATGAGAGAAGAGTAGAGCAAGAATAGTCCTCAAGAGCTTACACCCAGTGACCCACTTCTTCCAGCCATGCCCACTTGGCCATAGTTACCACCCAGCCATCCATTTGCATTGTTAATCCATCAAATGGACTAATCCACTGATGAAGTTGCACCCCCACATCCAGTCATTGCCTCAAACCCCCACACCTCTGAACCTTGATACTCTGGGGACCAGACTTATAACACATGGGCTTTTGGGGGAACATTCCAGATCTGAGCCATATGCATTCTTAGAGCTTTATAAGAGCTTGGGCTATCTACCTTTGTTAACTTTTTGATGAGAGCCTTTCTAACTTCCTCTTTTTTTGTTTCTTAGGTTCTCAGAAGAGTCTGAGAATCAAAAAACAAAACAAAAGATTAAGAAACACTGGTCCAAGGTTCCACTGGACTCTTCTGTTTCGGGGATGACTTGGATGGTAGATTCCTCTGAAACACTAGAGCTAAGGAACTGGGCTCAGCTACCACAGGAAGCAAGTCCAGGAATGCAGGCTCACCCTTCTTCACCACAGAAATGGCCGCCTGCCAGCCACCCACTCCTCCTTATGGCTGAGGCTGTTAACTAGATGCCAAGAGGCCTTTCTGTTTTACTGAAAAAATGAAAATTTAAGAATAGTGAGAGGGTTAGAAGAGATAAGCAGTATCTAATCCAGTAATATGTTTGTGGATTTTGTTTTTGAGTGTGTGCTTTGAAAAATAAAAGCTTATATTTGAATGACCAAGTCTTGCACCTCACAATATGGAGGATATTGTTTCTAGTACTAGATTTTAGTGGTGTCCCTTTGTAATTAAATTGAGACACTAGGCTTATTGTTCAGCTTCCCTGTGACTGTAAGAAATGCCTGAAATAGTCAACTTATACAAAGAAAAGTTTCATTTTGGCTCACAGTTTTGGAGGTTTTAGTCATGATCAGTTGGCTCCATTGCTTTGGATCTGTGGTGAGGCAGAAGCACAGGATGGGACAAAACCCCTCACCTGGTGGCCAGAAAATGAAGGAGAGAAAGAGGAGACGAGGTCCTGTTGTCCCCTTCAGTGGCACACCCCAGTGACCTAAAGTCTCCCACTAGCCCCACCTCTTCAAGTTTCCACTACCTCTTGATGGTGTCAAGCTGGGAACCAGTCCTGTAGCACGTGGGCCTTTGGGGACCATTTAAGATGCAGACTGCAGCACCAGATATGCATTTTCTTTGTTTTTTAATTTCAATGTTCTTCCTAAAGAAAAAACAGTGTTGGACTAGGGCCATTCAGAGAGAATTAGGCATTTCCCTGTCCTCCAAGATGATATCAGAACCAAGTTAAAATACATGGAAATTATCAACAGATCTTAGCATTCAAATAGGCTGATAGAGAAATGATCTAATACTATAGCTGCAATACACACAAATCTAGGTAGCTTCATTTATGATGGATTGAAAAACTGGAACCAGAGTTGTCCCAGGTTTACAGAGCATGGGCCAGGAACATAAATAGTAACCATCTCCCTTCGGATGAGTCTGTTTGGGCATCTGGGGCTTGCAGGGGCCAGGAGTGACAGGGTGGGCCAACTTAGTATGGATACCCTAAATTGATGGTGCTGTTTTCACAGATGGGCACGAAAATAGTCATCTGTGAGCTAAAGGTGAGCAGATGGTGCTGGCGTGAAGTCACATGGGGTAAATGGGACAGCTGGAGCAAGGACTCGGGATTGCTCCCAACGTGATGGGAAGCAGGACCCAAGTGAGGGGGGGCTTGTGGTTTCTGGAGATAAGAAGAGGAGAATAATGGCTTGTGGCTGCTGACGTGAGAGCAGGGAAGCTGCACGCAGATCTCGTTCAGTGGGGAGGCCTTTCACCCTGGTGGTAAAGAGAGCATGGATTTTGAGATGATCAGACAAGCTGGCAGCAGGATTAGCCCGGGGTCGAGTAGGTTGGGACAAAGGGGTAGGAATGAGTCAGAGGACACTTAGGTTCTGCTTTGCAGTGTTCGAGGGATCTGGATGTTGACGTGTTCCCAGGAAGTGGGACCTGAGAGATGAGATGAATAGCCATATCTTTATCACATTCAGCTGTGACAAGAGCATCAGTCTGAGTCATCTTGGGAGGGGGTAGACTCAGGTGGGAAAGGAAAGTGTGTTCGTCATCTGTGGGTGGCCTGAAGGAAGAACCATGCTGTGCTTGGGCAGGTACACAGGCAAAAAAGATAGTGGTGCTTTCTTTATTAAAAAAAAAAATGAAAGAAAGAAAGAAGAAATGTGAAATGACTCCTTTGTCTGCCTAGCCATTGAAAAGCTACAGCAGTAAAAGAAAGCAAAGCTTAACAGTTCTCTACAATTAAAATCACTCTGGTAATTTTGAGAGCTCTAACTTCAGTGAAGAAAAGTAGAAAACGTGGGTGTTTCTGTATGTGTGTGTACTAAATAAGTCTTTTGAAATCAATCACTTGTCCTAGAGGTACTTATTTTGTTTTTACTCTAGACATATATCCCAGAGGAAAACCTGAGATGCTAAATGTGGAACCCTGAGTACAGTGTTGATCTCTAGAATCAAATCGATTTGAATCTGGGCTCTGCCACCTAACTAATAGTGTGATGTAGGATGAATTACTTAACTCTTGTGTCTCTTTCCTGATCTTTAAAATGGGAATAATAATAATACTTGCCTCATAACAATACTGTAGAGATGAAGTGAGTCAATACTGTAGAGATGAAGTGAGCATTTACAACAGTGCCTGGCAAGTTGTAAGCACTGAATAAATATAACCTATTATTGTTATTGCCTTTGTGTGGATCATTACATAATTAAATACATATTTTACCAAAGGCTGTGATCAGAATAACAAGAGCCAGGGAAAGAGCTTCTGTATCCCCAGCACAGAAAGAACATGGGAGGAGGAAGATATTTGAGAGAAACTGTGCTGATCACACAGGTCGTGATGGGTGCCTTCCATATAATAAGCACTCAGCATATTTTAGCTATTATTGGATGGTCTTAAACTAGGATTCCTCTAGAAGCATTGGATTTAGTCTGTTAGTTTTCTTGTCTGTAAGATGTGGGTAATGGTGGTACTTACCCCCACATAATTACTCTTAGGACTAGATTAATTAGTATCTGCAAAGCACTTAGAATGATTTCCAGCACATACTAAATACCTAATTACCGTAAGTGTCCACTAGCTTTCTCATTATCAATACTTCTTCACAACATTCAAGCTCAAAGTGATTTCAGGGTTAAGGTGCTCAAGAAGGGGACCCTGGCTTACAGGCCTTTAATTTGTACAGCATGGCTTATAGTTTTACTATAATTGATATTTTCTACTGAAGTCCTGACCTTCCCTCCCTAAGCTTATAGAACCTATTTTTTTCTTTAAGATATTTTTATATGAAAAATTGGTCAAGATTTGTCAACTCCTTTGAACTATTCAAAGGGCAAACAAAACAACTGAAGGATTTAGATGGGACATGCAAATTTAATTTATGAGATTTCCCCTTTGCTTTGCAGATGTTATGTGAATAATAAATGGATTATATTTGCATTTTCATCATATAAATGGTGTTTGTCCCCTGTGATTTCTCCTTTTAAGAATGTCTGACCATTCTGCTTCGACATGTTGTGCGTGTGTATTTATAAAGAGGCTGCCAGTTCTCAATTCAGGATTTCATCTTTGTGTTGGTTTTGCAGGAATCAGAGCCCATTCGGTGTAGTTATCTAGGCAGAGGATGTGGAAATGATTGAGGACCCGCATTTTGTTACCATTGTGTTGCTTTTGAGTTTCTGCCTTTTTTTAGCTTCCTGCCCACTTGATGCTTTGGGAGTCTTGGCGTCCGGCCCCCTTGCTGGTGGCTGCGGTCTTGCCATTGACGTGAAGGCCTTGTTCTCCACTGTAGAAGTGGCGTGTTTCCATTTCCTAGCTGAAAGCTCAGGGGGATGCTGAAGAGATGTGCCATTTGAGTTCGACCTTTGATAGGAAGCTGCTGGAATATGATCAGATGATACGGGTTGTTTTTCTCCTGCTCAATAGGATGTACTACTAAATTTACAAGGTGTTTTCCATATGAAATGCAGCTTAAAACGTGTCAACACAATTCAGGAAAAACCTTTTTTTCCCACTCGTATCTAAACTTCAGGATTTAGAAATTAGGGAATATAGTGTGTCTACTGACTCTTGCTTTTATAGTTTAGCCAACTACTCAAATAGCCAAGGATAATTCTAGTTCTAAGCCTTGGTGGCCCAACCCATGTTTTTTCCAATAAAATTAAACTACAAAAATAAAGGTCAGAAGGGGTAGTCATTGTTCCTACACCTCCTTCACTCTGTCCTATGTTAACCACACCCCCCCAAGGTTATATTTGTCATTTTGTTTTCTCTGATTTGATACTTATTTCTGTTGGGGACAGAGGATAAACCTACACCCAGTGGTTCAGAATGAAAGCTCTTCTTTAGTTTCAACAAAACTGGAATGCTGTTCGAACCAACTATTCTCTGGATGACTTTCTTAATCTGAAATCACTTATTTTATGATGTAATTGGTAAGTCCAATCAGCCAATCTACAAATATGTATTGATATGATTGACAGTTAATGATTTAGAGGAATTGTTTGGGAAATCAGTGCAGCTATTTTGTAATACACTCTTGATGCAATAGATTTGACTTTTGTTCAAACATTCAGCCATATTATATCGGCTCACAAACCATCACAAACCTTAGTACTTCAAGAAAAGGCATTTCATTTTGATAGCTCACATGTCTGTTCCTTGCAGGGGCGTGGCTGATGTTTGTTGGGGTCAACTAAGTGACGGCTCCTTTCAGCTAGATTCTCACCTCTGAGGCCAGCAAGGAGTTGGCTGCTCTTGGCCAGGCTCCTATGGAGATAGCTCTCATCTGTGTCTGTCATCTTTCTCCTGGAATCAGTAGATTTTCCTGGCACATCCTTTCAATAGTGGTGGTAAAACACCAAGAATAGAAGTGTGGTCTTACCAGCACATTTCAGGGATCTACTTGTGTTCAGAGCTAAAGTGTAATTGGTTAAGTGAAGGTCCCTTGAGCTTTGCGGGCTTCCTCCAACCATCACCATCCTGCAGCACAGAGTAGAGCAGGCAGATGAGGCCATGCCCACGTGTGATCACCCAGGTGATTTAGAAATGGATAATGTGTGGTGGGTAGGAAGAAAGTTGCATGAGTTCTGAATGATTAGCCAGATGTATGTTTAGTATTTGGGGGTATTTCCTTTCTCTTTCTCTCTTTATTTATTTATTTATTTTTGTTTCTTCATTAATAGTATATTATTATACCCAGATTTTGCCCCTTAATATTACATTATAAACCTTTCTTTGGATATTAACAAGGCTTTTTAAATGCAATATTAATGTCTGAATGAATATTCCATTGAACAGATGCACCATAATTGATTTAACCTTTCCCTCGTTCTTTAGTGTTCTGGTTATTTATTTCCAGTGCTTTGTGATTATAAGCAATGACACCACAAGCGTATTTATGCATGAATCTTTACCCACATGTTGAATTGTTTCCTTAATGGAGAGAATACTAGCCAAACACAGCAATCTGGGTTCTACCACTAATTTGCAGTGTACTCAGGACTTGAATATCAGTTTCCTTTTCTATAAAATGATATCCTTGAGCAATATTAGTGGCCTTACTCTTCTAACTCTAAAAGTATCAAGATTGCTACATTGTAATGAAACCATGAAGTAAACCCAATTGTTTGTCCTCAGAAAAGCTCAGGGAAGTAGAGGCGGCTTCCTCGGACCCCTACCTGGAAGGGCTCTATTCCCTTTAAGAGAAGAGGTTTTCTTGTGCTGCTCGGGTGTTGTTGCTCACTTTGAAGTCTCCACCTCCTGAAAGAGCAACGATTATATTTATGTTTTTAAATAGGACTATAGGACACTGAGCACCAAGAGATAAACTGTCCTGGCTTAGTTTATGGCTACGTGCACACTTTGAGAATGGCTTCCCAGGACTGGAATAACTTTGTCACCTGTCTTCACTTTGTTCTACAATTTTGCATTTACTTCTTTGCATTTACTTCCACCTCTGTTTGCCTTGGTGAATTAAACGGGATCCCAGTCACCTTCTTTGGTCTTCTCTCGCAGTTCCCTGGTAATCGCATGGGCTGGTTTTCTCAGGCATGCTTCCTCACTGTTCTTTTCAATATGCACCAAGGCTGTTTTCCATCTCACTGTCTCTCTTTCGTCCTCTGCCAGGCACCAGTGTTGCTCAATTTGGATGGACTTTGAGAGTTGATTTCAGGAAGCAGAGGCCTCTGTGTCTCACTGCTGAGTGCAAAAGGTGTGACCTGTTCCGCCTCCAGCCCTTCCCGACTCTGCCCCCAAGTGTGTCTTCTTGCAACACAGTCTCCTAGTTCCTGAGCTCTTTGAGGAGAGGGGTTGGTCTTCCTTTGGCCTATGGTCTAGCTGCTTCTCCAAGTCAAGCTGGGATGCCTATCTGGCCAGCAGGGTTCTATGTGAAGTACAGTCTCCTTCCTCTGGCTGCCATCAAAAGGCCCTTTGTCCTCTCCACCCCCTCCTTCTCCAGGATGTCGCCCACACCCTATGAATGACGGAAACCCCCCCCATGGCACCACTGCACTCAGCAGCATAGAGCCCTCACTCTGAGAGCAAAAGATCACATTGTGAATGTGAACCTAACTTTTTCTGGGATTGAAGGAAGTTGCTTGTGCAGTACAATTTTAATCACTGTGAACTTCAGCTCTCAGCTGCTGCTTCTACCCCCCCTCCTCCAGCCCTAGCCGTCGTGAATGATTTTCATGCACCTTTTCACAAGAAAACTGGAGTCAGGACTCCAGTTTCATAATATGAACAACTCTGTCTCCCAAATGGTAGTGGGTCACTAAGCATGTGGATTGTGTGTTTAAATGTTTCCATGAAGCAGACACTTGGCTTTGCTTTATTTTAACCAGGGGTTTGCTCTCCAGGGGAATCTGGCAATGACCAGAGACATTTTTGGTATCATAACTGGGGGTTGCTACTGGAATCCAGTAGGTGGAGTCCAGGGGTGCTGTTGAAGCACCCCACAATGCACAGGACAGCCCCCTACAACAAATAATTTTCTGGACCAGAGCTATAGTGCTGAGGCTGAGGAACCTGGCTCGTGAGAGGAGGTGAGCAAAGCTTTTTACAAAGCATCAGTAAATACCTCAGGCTTTGTGGGTCCCTTACGATCTGTATTCGACAATCAGCTCTGCTCCTGTAGCCTTGTTTTAGTACCGGTGGCGTCCTGAGGGATGTGGACTTTAGGAAGCACTGGCTTGTTTTCTCTTGTTCTGTGCCTATTTGCAGCCTCCATGACTTTCCTTTCCTGCAGTGATTCCGTGATGCTGAGACTTCCAGGAGAATGTGTGGCTAAGATGCTCTTGTCCTCTGTGTGTTGCTGGGCTGGTGTCTGTCCCCAGGCCTCCATGACAAGACAAGACCAGATCTGCCAGTCCTTGGTCCGTTTCAGCAAAGGGCACATGCTTGTTGCAAACTCTGAAGTTTCTTTAAGGACCAAGCAAAGCATCTGGGGATTGGGTTAGATTGAAGGCATGTGCAGAACCAAGGGGAGAGCAGAAGGAGACACAGACTAGGGAGTGGGAAGGAAAAAAAGGAAACCGAGAGAACAATGACTGTCTCCTGAGGAGAAATTGGTCTGCATCCTGAGACCTTGGGTGCCAACCATTTGCCTCCCTTTTTCTTATTTTTAGCTGTGCTTGTGTATGCATTTTTTAATAGATAGCACATTTTCTTAGTTTGAAAACAAGAAAACGTAACTCATTCAACACTGAATATCTGTCCCCTCCCAGGTCCCTGACCTGTCCCCTTGCTTGCTCCCCCTGCCCAGGAGCCAGCTTTCTTTCTTTTCAGTGTGACCTGTCCAGATGCACAGGCGGACTTGCACAAGGACAGGGTCTTGCTTTGCCATCCATCTCTCCACCCAGTTATTTGCTCTCACTCCCTTCTCACCCCCTTTGCTCTCCTCTCAGGAACCCTGGCTGGAGCCTCGTGCTGCCAGGAAGGCCGTGGTTTTGCTCATACCTGAGGCACTAACATGTCCCATGCTGCCTGTCTTTTCCCGCAGAGGAGGTGGAAAGTGAGAAGTGGTACCTGTCCACAGACTTGCCTTCCACGACCATCAAGACCGAGCCGATTACAGAGGAGCCGCCCCCAGGACTTGTTCCCTCTGTCACTCTCACCATCACAGCCATTTCCACCCCTTTCAAAAAGGAGGAAACCCCTCTGGAAATGAATACTGGGGTATGTTCAATTTTCTTACATATAAATAAGTTGAACCAAAAGATACAGATCTTCCGTCTCCAAGAAGGCATTTATTCTAGTGGCTATATAGATTTAAGGGTATGTAACTGTGTGTATATGTATGTACCTAGGAACATGTCAAGAATATGTGGATTTGGTATCAAGCATTGATTACATCACAACCTTTAAAGGCATTGTCCACAAAAATTAATACTAAAGTGTATTTCACTTTTTTATTTGGTTGCTATGACAAAATAAAAGAACAGATGAATATACATGGTAAAATAAATAGGTAAATGAAAGTTCCCATGGCGTTGATTTTGAAGTCAGTGGAAAGAGTTAAGAGGAAGGTCTAACCTACCCCTGACAGTGCCATGGCTGTTGGGAATGCAGGTCCTGTATAATATTTTGCTTCCCTACTACTATGCTGAGTTGCCCGTACCCACTTCAGGAATCTCCTACCTACCGATCATGCTGTGTTACCCGTGGCAAGTGTAAGCAATCAGGAGTATTTTCCTTGCTTGAGTTCAGGTCCATAGAAAGCAGGGTTCAGTTCTACTCTGCCTTCTCTTTGGGTGTTTCCAGCATCCCATGACAGCGTCACGTTCATGTATCTTCTTGTTGGAGCCAGTCTGGATTTTCCTAAGTTCCACATGTCAGGTTTTAAGCAATGACTCCCTTGGCATTCATTAAGCCAGACATCCTGTGAGCAGGGTTTAGTGTCTACCTGTCCTGGAAAGGTAATGCAGAACCAGGAGAGCTATGGATGCATAGCTGCCTCCTCCTGCAGAGGAGGGCTGCAGATAGAAGCCCCGTGCAGCTGCGGTCTGGGGTCCTTCCTCAGTAGCTCCCTGAACCTCTGCCAGGCTGTGCTCCTGAGACGCGTATGAGTCTCCTCATTCATGAGAATTTTGTTCAGTTGATTTAAGTATAAAATTGCTCAGAACCATCGTCCTGCCCACTGAGGATGGGCCAGATAACTCTTCTCTTTTCCCTGCTGCGTGCTTGGTGGTTAGATGTCAGCAGGTGTTGGGAAGCCTGGGGAGGTAGGACAGGCTTGATGCCCACAGTCTCTGCTGCGGGACAAACAGGACGCTTGTGGCCCTTGAAAAATTTACCAGAGTATTTCATGATAAAATGCCTTTGGGTTACCAAAAACATAATAGAAAGATGCCCTGATACTGAGCCTGGGGCTATTCCTGTTTGAGTTCTAAGAGTCCCATGGGCTGTCATGCCAGGTTTGGCTGTGAGGAGGGTGAGATGAGGACTGTCGGAGAAGCAGCCACGCCCCGCTGTGCTCCAGAGACAGGGCCGACCCTAGGAGGACACAGAGAACGGATAGCTCTTCTCTGGTTCTTCAAGTCTGGCATTTATTTTCAAAAATCGTGTTTGAAATTCTTCCTCCAGGTTGATTCCTCGTGCCAGACGGTTATTCCCAAGATTAAGCTGGAGCCTCATGAAGTGGATCAGTTCCTGAACTTCTCTCCTAAAGAAGGTGAGTCCCTTGCCCTCATTCCTTCAGTGCCCCTGTGTGTTTGCACAGTCTGAGGAGAAGGGGGTCCAAGCAAGAGGGCTGGAGTAGTTGGTACCAGGGCGATGCTGGCCTTGTGGAATAGCTCCCTTCGTAACAATCTTGAGTCCACATAAATATTTTGAAAGCGAAATATTCCTTTCCCCTAACGGCCCATGCCTAATTTCCAGCTAAGGGTTAACTTCTCTTTAACTCCACGCCAGGATGATTTTTCAAACACTTTATAGACTGCTACAGTGTGGGCACGGGCGATCAGACCCTCGTGGTGTGAACCTTCTGTACCCCCAAAGGCACAGCAGTCCACACAGGGATTGCTCAGCCGAAACAGCTCCGTCTCCACCCTCTGTGAAGTGAATGCATAACTTAGCTGTCTGGACAATGCGGGTTTGGTTTTGTTTTTTGGTACCAGGGATTGAACCCCAGGGCGCTTAACCACGGAGCCACGTCCCCAGCCCTATTTTTGTATTTTATTTAGAGACAGGGTCTCACTGAGTGGCTTAGGGCCTCGCTCAGTTGCTGAGGCTGGCCTTGAACTCACGATCCTCCTGCTGGCCTGTGCCACTGTGACACTTGGCAGAATGCGGTGTTTTTAAATGACAGATGACAGCAGTTGCGAGGAGGCCCGTCCTCCTCTGGCGTGGCCCCCATCAGCACCCCTTCTAGCCATCTGCGTAGACCTAAGCAGTGACATCCGCGAGGTGGCTCTGCTTGCTTCTTCCCTTCTTTCCCTGTTCCCTCTTGGTTTTCCTGCAAGGCCCATAGCTGGGATCCTGGATGCCACCTCTGCCTCATGAAGCCTGGGGACACTCTGTGTCCTGTTGTGCAGATCCGCTCCTCTCAGTTCCATGCTGCTGTTCATGCTGTCACCTCCCTTTTTAATCTGTTTTTTAAACATTTTATTAGTGCATCATAGTGATGAATACTGACAGGGTTCATTGTGACGTATTTGCCAGTGTACATAATGTAATTTGATCAATATGTGTTAAACAATACGGCTCATCCTGTGGGCGACAAACAAGAGATCAGTAAGTACAGTAGTGGTCATAGCAACTGTGTTTGCACTGCGGTATGTAAATGTGTGAAAGTTACCTGTGAATCCCTCTCACGGACAGTCATCTGCTTCATTCCATCAGGGACTAAGTCAGGATTTGAATGGTGACCACTGAGTCAGCATTGACCTTTCTTTAGCTCCACTCTCAGAAAGAAAGGGTTAAAATGTTTAGATAATATTGACCAGGATCTGTATTGAGAGGTTCCTCATTGGCGCTGAGCGATACACATCAGTGCCTTTCCACTTTATATGCGGTTTTAAAGTAATTCCTTTCGTTTTTATGGCACCGGTTATTACTCTGCTCTTTTAATTCATGTTGTAGTGTGGTTCAGAGAGTGTCATGACGGGAACAATGGATCCCATAGTGGCTTCAGAATGCAGGGTCACTGGAGGAGAAATATTTCAAGACACAAGTAAATAGCAGCCCTTCCTTATGATCCTGGGTGGCGAGATAAGGAAATTCAATATCCTTGAATGCATCCCAGTCTCCAGGCAGAGCTGCCTGTTGTCCCCAGCTCTTTCAGTAACCCAAGAGCGGCATTTCAAATGGTATTTAGAAATCGGATATTGAGGCACCTGTGGCCAGATCAGCAGCTCTCCGTGGGTGGGAAAGACGAGATGCAAGTTCACTTCACCGGCTCTTCCTGTTATCCTGTTCTGTCTTTCGTGGGGTACCCCTGCTTGAAAGGAGAAAACCGTTCAAATAATTTGTCCTGTGCCAAGCGAGAGGGACGGGGTGGCTCTAGGCTCTCTGGCTAGCCCTTGGGAATGTAATAGCGTAGCATGGAGCCTCCCGCAGGTTGGTCTGTTTCCTGTTTTTCTTTCTCTGTCTCTTTTTTAAGCATCAAGTGCCCCAGTGTTCCTTGGGAAAACCCGAGTGAACATTCACAGGACTCCTGCTTTCTAGGTAGGCGTGTGCGTGTCAGGCACACCTGTCCCCCAGCTGCCAGCGAGATTTAGCAGGCTTGTTGGGAATAGAGTGTATAGGATTATTCTAGAATATTCTTTAGTTTTAAAACTACTCACAGACACTAAAATGCCCAGGGAGCTTTTAGTAAGACTTTGAAAGAGGAAAATGGATAAAAGAAGCACTTAGGCATCCCTGCAGGATGTTGGAGAGAGAGTGAGCGTGACAGAGAGAGCTGGAGAACGAGAGAGAAGCTGCTGGACCTGTGGGGGAGGGGGGTGGCTGAGAGGAGCATCACCTACTGTGACCTTGGGTGTTCAGGTCTTTGGGTAGGGCGGCCAGCAATCTGGTTGCTGCTGGTCACCTCCCAGGGCAGCTCTGGGTGGGGCTGATCTCCTTGGGTCAGTAGTCATGGCCCAGAAAGGTCCTCTTGTGCAGGGTGCCTCTGGCAGTCAGCATCTGAAGACAGGAAGAGGAGCCGAAGGGCCAAGGCCTTGCCCAGCCTCAGCAGCACCCCTGCCCAGCTGAGCGTGCCCAGGTGTGTGGAAAGCACCAGGCTCCATGCCCAGCCCGAGCTGCTGCACCAAGGGCTGCATTGTCTGGGGCGTAGGGGCAGCTTGGGGTAAAGGGCTCACAGGGGTTATCTCGCTTGGCCCAGGAACAGTGGCTGGCACAACAGAAATATCTGCCATTCCGAAAAAGAGGGAGGCCGGCCCGAGAGTGCTTGCCAGGCAGCTTGGAGGGTTACCTGACACCACGAAGGCTCATGGCCTGGGGAGTGGGGTGCACCTCCTGAGGAAGGGCTTTGCAGAAGAAGGTGCCCTTGCACCCCTGATTGCTTTTTCCTGAGTCTGCTCATTTTCTAAAAACAGATTTAGTGTTTTCTGAATGCCTGGCATCTTCCTGTGGGCCCCGCATGCACAGCCCTCCAGAAACAAAGGAGTTTTTCTGTCTCTAAGCACCGCACCAGGGTCCCCAGGTATTGCTGTTTCTTAGAAAATACTTTCATTTAAAGCACAGGCCGCAATAGCAGGGTGTACAAATCAATGGTGTCAACCATCTAGGAAGGCTACAGTGGAGGGTCTTGTCAACCCTGTCACCATCTACCCTAATTTCTCCTGCCACCCGGTCACCTTGTAGATACTGCCCATGTTTGTTTCTTTGTGCCAACACAAGCAAGTATGAGTCTGTCTTCCCTCCTTGGCCTTGACCGTACAAAAGGAAGACTACCATATACACTGTTCTCACCTGAACATACCTGAGATGCCTCCAGGTCAGCTCAGGGACAGTCCTCGTCCTGAGTTCCAGCAGGTGTATGTATGTAGTGCCCGAGACCCCCAGGCCTGCTCTGCTGCTGCTCTGTGGGAAATGAAATGTGCTTTCTTTCCTCCAGCCTCCGTGGACCATCTGCACTTACCGCCAACCCCTCCCAGCAGCCACAGTAGTGACTCGGAGGGCAGCTTGAGTCCCAACCCATGCCTGCACCCCTTCGGCCTGCCTCAGACCCATAGTCCTGCCAGGGCCATGCCCCGGGCCCCCTCTGCACTTTCCAGTTCCCCTCTTCTCACAGCTCCACATGTAAGTATTTGGTGGGCCTTTCTGGGTAGACATGAACCCTTTCAGGTTGATTTTTGCTCTTGTAATGAAGTTTCTGTTTGGTGGCTAATTGTCTTAGTCTGTTTGGGGTTGCTATAACAGAATACCCAAGACTGGGAAAGTCATAAAGAAAAGAGGTTTATTTTGGCTTATAACTGGCTGTAAAGCAGGGTGATAATAACCCTAAAGGACATTTTTTAAAAACTGCCCAGAAATCTCACCTTGCCACCACACTTCTTTTCCTTTCTATGGGCACAGTTCAAGTTTTTAATTCATGTGTTTATGTTACAGAGCTGTAAGCATGAGAAGTAAAAGTCTTATTCTTTTATCCTCAAATTTATACCACAAATATTTACTTAGGTTAGAAATCCTGAATCGTCATTCTTGTCTCACATACATAAGGACCCTGTTTTCCAACTAAAAAGGAGGAACAATTAACATTTTTTCTAGAAAGTGAATTGATTTCTATGAAGTGAATTGATTTCTATAATTTAAAAATTATAATCAACTTTTAAAAATTTATAATATCATGACTAGCAAATTTAAACAAAGTGAAATATTTAAAATGTCTTTAGGAACCACCTATCCATTAACATAATTTTGAAAATTGGGGTTCATTTCCTTCTGGAGGTTCTGGATCTATAGTCACATTTGTATATGTCAACATTACTGATGACAAAGGAATGAACTCTTTCCACTGGCACCTGAGTTTCACTCCTGAGGTTACCTGGATAGTGTTCCTCCTAGGTGGCCGGGGTCCTCCACAGCAGTCCATTCTATGTGTTTATGGGGGATGACTCCCCAGGCCCCATGCTTGCCTGGCAGCCACAGTTTCCCTGTAGGCATGACACCCTGACACTGCTGCTGGATATTAGGCGCCTGACCTTCACTGCTTCCAGAGCTCCTTACCCCCTCCTGAGGAGGCATCTCGATTACTTTCTAGAAGGCACCATTTGTTTGGAATGCCCTTCTTTCTTTTATGTAAATCACTCCTCTTCCTTCAAGAGGCTCATCTCCAGTCTCCTCTCTCCCCGAGCTTTCCCTTGTCACCTAGACACATGTGTTCTCTTTCTCCCAGTTTTTAATGCACCTTCAGTTGCTATTACAGTGCAGCATCTGATTACTTCCATCCTTTCGTGGGTCTCAGCAGTCTCACAGTCTTGATCATAAGCCACTCAGAGACTGTCTGCAGCTACTGTGCATGGGAGACTCTGTCACTAATGTCCACGTGCCATTCTGTTCTGGGCTGAATGAGGTCACTGCAGTTGCACCTTCATTGCTGATGGAGTCTAGGACTCTGGAAGCCAGACACCCCTGGAGAGTGCCTGCAGGTGCACCTCTGGGACCTCAGGCCCCTTAGCTGTAAGTGGAGGCCAGGAATAGCCCTGGTGTGTAGAAAGCACATGACAAAATGACGTTTTCAGAAGGAGAACAACAAAACTCTCACATAAAGTGAATCCGTCGTCACTCTGAGGTCAGGAAGACCCCAGGGGCTAGGGAAACGAATTCTGTACTTTTATTCCCCGTGTGCTGACTACTGACATGCTTCCTGGGAAACAGCCGGGGAGGCCTCTTCATCCTCGCCTTGAATCATCGTCCTGGGCTAAAGCAGGCATGTCAGCATCTCTTCTCCACCTGCCTCCACTTTGAAGGACCCGCGTCCCCCCAGAGCTCACGGGTCCTCTCCACCTCACCCCATTAGGAGGGGACTCCTCAGCGGGCCCCACTTTCTTCTTTGACCTTTCCTGCTCCTTGTTTGCACAGAAGCTGCAGGGATCAGGTCCCCTAGTCCTGACCGAGGAGGAGAAGAGGACCCTGATGGCAGAGGGCTACCCCATCCCCACCAAACTGCCCCTAACCAAATCAGAGGAGAAGGCCCTGAAGAAGATTCGGAGGAAGATCAAGAACAAGGTGAGCCCTTCAGACCAGGCCCTTCTGAGAGCAGGAAGAGTGAGCAGAAACCCGTAGGCCTTCCCCTTCCCAAGGCCAGTGCTGGCCTGCACTATGGCCCGACCCTGGTCAGCCTTCCCGTAGGCGGGAGTGCATCCAGCCCCGCCCCGGTCTTCCTCTGTACCTCTCCATCTGCTCTGGCCAGGGCTCCCAACCCCGTATGCACACTCCTTGCTGCACAACAAGTTGTTCAGGAGTGGGGAGAAGATTTTAGAACTTCCGTGCAAATTTATTTTTAAATATCTCAACCTTTTAAATTTCACTTTTATGACATATGCCATATTTTTCCTCTAGTAGACAAGTGTATAATTTATAAATAAATTCAAATTCACTGGGGAGTGTTTACTTATGTTTTTTTCTTGATAGAGGTTTGTGATAAAGAATTTTGCAGTGGTTTGGTCTCTATCTGGACTCAGCCTTCACCCAGTCTTAGGCCCTCCGGGGCCGAGCAGGGCTGGTAAGGCCTAGGGTCGTGACCAAGGCAGAGGCAGAGCAGGAGGGAAGCAGAAAGAAGGAAGAAGGCAGGAGCAAGACAGGGGGGCCTTGCCTTTATCCTGGTGGTGCAAGCACCATTGAACCAGGGGGACAAAGGTAGTTAGCAGGTGAGCTGCCTGTTAGACAAGGCAGGTGGCCTCCAGGGGAAGCAGGGCTTTGCTGATGGGCCTTGTCCCTGTTCGCACCTCCTGTCTTCCATTCATGCACAAATGGTTCAGTTACAGAGCTGGAAATTCATCCTCTCTCCCCTCTGTTTCTTAGATATCTGCCCAGGAAAGTAGGAGAAAGAAGAAAGAATATATGGACAGCCTGGAGAAAAAGTAAGCCTGCTGACAGCTGGTTGTGCTTATTGAGCACTAGTCACAGAGAAGGGTGAGCATGTTGGTCTCTGGGAGGCCAGGCTGCCTTGGCCAGCCTTGAACAGCAGGTCTGTCGGCTGTGTCTTGCCTGCCACCTAGTGGTTGTTGGAGGGACATTCACAGTGACAGCAAGAAGTGAAAAGTGTGCTCCGCCTGGGGGGGAATTTGAACCAGGCCTCGGTTTCCAGCTGAGCATCCCTGAGTCCTTCCTTGGATGCCTCCTTACAAACAAGAACCTTTGTTCAGCTTCCTCATATTCCTGGATCTCCCCAGAGGAGACACTGTGATTCATGCCCTTCTTCTGAAAAGCCTGGAATGTCAGGGGGGCTTTAGGGAAAGCATGAATTAAATCCAGCTTTCATTAGCCCTAGAAAATGTTCTCCAGCTGACAAGCTAATGCCTCTTCTAAGATAGGAAGGGACCCCAGTCCTGGAGATAAGTCTTCCTGGGCATCTGGAGATGAGAGTGGTGGGGATATTGGCTGGTTCTAGAAGTTTCTATTGGAAGTTATCACCTATCACCTGATTTGGCATTAAGTGGTCCCATTCCATTCCATTGTTTTCTAAAGGCATCCAGGGCCAAGATATTTCATGAGAATTTCTTTACTGCCCTTTTTGGGCAGGCAGGCTCCAGCGCCCACGTTCCTAGTCCTGGATTCTCCCCTCCCTTTCCCCCAACCAAGCTCCATGGTTTCATCTCAGTCCTTCTGGCCAGAAGAAGTGCCAGTGTCCCCAGATCCCTGTAGTACAGAGGAGCAGTGTGAGGACGGCAGGCAGGAGGGCGAGGAGGCAGGGTGATGTCCACCTCCCCGTACTAAGCCCTTCTTTCTCCACTTCCTCCATCTCTCTTTGTCCCCGCCCTTTCCCCAGCTCCAGCTGCCTCAGCAATTTCCCTCACCTCACCAGAGTAGCAGATCCCCCTCTTCTTTTCCTGATCCCACTCACCTTCACCCCAGCTCTTGGATGAGTGTTTGCTCTGCAAAAAATAACTGATTTTCTTCTTTCCTCTGTAGAGTGGAGTCTTGTTCAACTGAGAACTTGGAGCTTCGGAAGAAGGTGGAGGTCCTGGAGAACACCAATAGGTAAGTGTCACCTGAGTGAGGACTGATGGGGCTGCTGCTGGGAAGAAGGTGGGGAAGAGCTAGCAGAATCCAGGAGAGCCCACTGAACAGGTGGGGGGCCAGGCTGCTCAGGACAGTCCACTCCACCCACCCATTCCTGCTGCGTATGCACACACTCACATACAAACATGTACACACATGTGTACTCTCATGCACACATACACACATGCACACACACGTTCTTTCCTTTTCCTAAAAATTACAGAATCAATGGGGAGGCTGATCCTGACAAGAGTCATTAGTTAGAGACTTGGAGAAAATAAAGTCTACAGGTCTGATTCTCCAGAAAGTGACCCCCAACTTGAGGGGTAGGCAGGAAGGCACTGGCCACCTGATTTTAGTAACACGTGGTATTTATTAGTTTTTAAAAAGACAGAAAATCATGTTTTTAAAAATTAGTTTTTAAAAATCACCCAGTGGCTTGGGAGACTGAGGCACAAGGATTATGAGTTCAAAGCCAGACTCAGCAAAAGCGAGGTGCTAAGCAAACTCAGTGAGACCCTGTCTCTAAATAAAATACAAAATAGGGCTGGGGCTGGGCTCAGTGGTTGAGTGCCCCTGAGCTCAATCCCCAGTACCAAAAATGAAGAAAAAAAATAGTTGTGAAAAATCAATCAATGAGCTGGGCACGGTGGCGCACGCTTGTAATCCCAGCACTTGGGAGACTGAAGAAGGAGGATCGGGAGTTCAAAGCCAGCCTCAGCAACTTAGCGAGGCCCTAAGCAACTCAGTGAGACCCTGTCTAAATAAAATACAAAATAGGGCTGGGGATGTGGCTCAGTGGTGGAGTGCCCCTGGGTTCAATCCCCAGTACAAAAAAATAATCAATCAATGAATTACATCTCAAACCCATTTTGAAAAGCTAACTATGGGACAGAGTTAAAGAATTCTTCCCAGCCCTTGTGCCAGGCACTCTTGTAAGCACTTTACAGACATTGACTCACTTAGGAGTTAATGAGGAGATGGTGCTGTTATTTTCTTCATTAAGCAGAGGAGGTGACTGATAGTCCCAAAGGTCAGGTGACTTGCCCGAGGTCATGCAGCACTGGGACCTGCATTTGCACCCAGAGTATGGCTCTGGCACCTCATGTGAGAGGAGCACATGGAGATTTAACTCTGGGTCCTGTGCAGGGGGCTTAGGGATGGGGACAGAAACTGGCTGAGGGGGGGTTTCATCCAGAATGTGTGTTCATATGCTTGCGTGGTGCACACCTATACTCTGAAAATTAAAGTATATAGGGAATCCTTTTAATTCATTGTTTTAGGTTCAACTTACCACGTCAAGCAGAGAAAAGTGGTTTTGGGGAAGTAAGAAAATATCACCCATTTTAGGGCCCAGCATTAATGTCTGATAACAATTTTGTGAAGGTTGAGGGATCGGGTGAAATCTCCTTGCGTGCTTTGGGCCATTTCTTGAATCTCCTAGGTTTGTCGTTCAAACAGCAGGCTACTGTACTGATGCTAAAACTCCTATAAGTGGGAGTATTGGACATCAGGAGCCCACTGAGTGTCCCTCTGCCTTCCTGGGAATGTGCGTGTAGAGCAGGTCAAGAGCAGTTCACCTCCGGTGCTCTGTGGACAGGCTGCCCCCTGGGGGAAGCGCTACCAGCTCAGGGTGGCACTGCACTGATCTGATGGCTTGAGAGACCACAGTAGGACTGCAGTAGGCTTTCTCTCTCCCTTGTCTACCTTCACTGCCCAAGGGAGATTTCCTGACTCTGTTGGTTTTTCGTATCCTGTTCCCCCATCCAGAGTCCACAGCCATCCCTTTAGCATCCTGTGCAGATAGGAGTTCCTGGCACCTGTCCTGGAACTTGCTGCTGTGGAAGCAGCATGTTCACAAGTGGGACAGATTCTGGCCATTTGAGTGCAGAAGAGGAATCTATCAAAGATGACTTTAGAAGCCCATCTTCTTTAGAGGCCCTGGTGCCATGCCTTCCCTTGGCCACATGGGGGCAGCAGAGGCACAGCAGGGTGGGGCTGAGGCCACATGGGTGCCTGTGAGAGCACCTGGCCTGGGGAAGGGTCTCTCTTCCCCTCTTCGGGCTGATGGCCCTGTGTCTTGAGTATTTATTTATTCCTTGATTGTCTTGAACATTTTCATTTTTTCTTGTTTGTTTAAATCAGATATCCAGATAAGGTCCATATATTCAAACTGGTTGATACACCTATTACATACCATTTTATCTTTTATCTATAGGTTCTACCTACTTTGCTTGTTTTGTGGGAAAGGACTGAGCCTGTCATCCAGTTGTCTTCCCTGTCCTAGTATCCTGTGTCACCATTTAGCACAGTCCGGTGTTCACTGTAGACCATACTTGGTTTTATTTTTCAGTTTTGGTGCAAATTCTTCTTATTCTTCCACAAGAGGGTACATAATAGCTGCTTTTCTGCTTATCGACAGTTTCTAGTAATTCTCTATATTAGGGGTTTGAAAATAGTTCTATGACTTGCAATCATTTCTTCAGGTGTTAGCAGAATACTTGTCCGAAGTAAAACTTTCCATCACTAATGACCCTGACAGGCAGACACCTCCGAGGTGCTGACTTCATTTCCTTTGGGTTTATACCCAGCAGTGGCATTGCTGGGTCACATTCCTTTTTGGGGAACTTCAGTCACATTTTCTGTGATGGTTGCACCGGTTTTTGTTCTCATCAACAGTGCACAGGGGTTCCTTTTTCTCTTACCCCTCGCCAACCCCTGTTTTATCTTGTTTTTTTTTGACAATAATCCCAACAGGTGTGAGGTGACATTTTGTGGCATTGATTTGCATTTCTCTGATGCCTAGTGATGCCAAGCAACTTTTCAAGGACCTGTTGGCCATTTTTATATCTTATACAAAAAATGTCTTTGAGAGCCACACCTGTAATCCCAGTGGCTTGGGAGGCTGAGGCAGAAGGATCGAGAGTTCAAAGCCAGCCTCAGCAACTTAGTGAGGCCCTAAGCAACTCAGTGAGACCTTGTCTCAAAAAGATAAATTTTTTTTTTAAAAAAAAAAGGGCTGGAGATATGTCTCAGTTGTTAATCACCCCTGGTTTCATTCCCCGGTACCCCACAAAATGTCTTTCAGGCCCTTTGCCTTCCCTTAACTTTAACTTGGGTGGTCTTTTTGCTAGTGAGTTCTGTGAATTCCTGATATATTTTGGACATTAGCCCTAATGTTTTATAGGGTTTATGAATGTTTTCTACCAAACCATAGGCTGCCACTTCTTGTCAATTGTTTTATTGCTATATAGGCACTTTTTAATTTAATGCAGTCCCACTTGTTTTTGCATTTTTTATTAGAAGAAGATATAGATTATATGCCCATTGCAAAAGAATTTTTGAAAATATATTTTTTTAAAAATCCCAGCCCTTTTACTTACATCATTACATTCAGGGTTATTTTGTGTGTGTGTGTATTTTTACTGTGTACATTCCTTTATTGGAAACTGTTTTCATTGAACAAAAATGCTCTGGACATATTTTTCTATCAGTATATTTCGACAGAATCCTTATTTGAATCTCTATATAAAAAATCTCTCATGACATTGATAGTGCCGTTTGCTGGCGACGAGTTCTGCTTCCTCGGTGTTGAAGTATAACGCCAGAGAAGCACGCCAAGGCAAGCATATTAAACAGGTTTTATTTAAAAGTAGTAACACAAACTTCTCCTGGGAGGGAGAAGGGGGCCATGGCTGGTGTTCTGGAATCCCCGAGAAGTGAGCGCACCCTACATTTTTTATAGGTTAGGGTCTCTTTTGTCCTGCTCTTTCCTCTGACCCTTATCCATCTCTCCTTCCTGCCTATATGGCAGAGATTCAGGTGGGGGCCCAGGAGGCATTAATTAGCAACTCCTGCTTGCAGCTTTTGGGGAGGGGCAGTTAAGCAGGTAACCTTGGTGATCAAAAAGGGCTCTGGGAGCACTGACATTCCAGTCTCCCAGAGGTGTCTCCATCTTCCCAGACTCTGATGGCCTCCATGCCTCCATTTGACCAGGCTCCCTATTTCTACACTAACTGCCTGTCCAATTCTGGCTTCAATACCATGCAGTATTTGTCTTTCTGTGTCTGGGAAAACTTGTCACCATGTCCTTCATGGCTGTGGGCCTCCACACAGTTCCCACCAGTGGCCCTGCCTGTTCCCCTCACTTTTCTCCCTCTTCAAATCTTCTCCTATGGTGATTGTGGCTGACAATTGATTCCTCCTCATAATCCTCTCACAGATCATTTTATCAGGGAGCTCCTAGGGCCATGATGTCTAAGACCAGCGGTTTTAATGTATTTCAACTTGAGAGGCAAATAAACAAAAGCAGAGCTAATGTTGAAACAGGGCCCATGGGCCTATAGTCCCGCTGCTCCTGTTTCCCACCCAGGGCCTCCCCTTGCTCAGAGGATGCCACATTCACCAAAATGACTACAGCACAAACACCTGCAATGCCTTGCCCCTTGCAGGGAGCTGCCATTCAGGTGCATAGGTGAGGGAAGACTTAGTCACATCACGCCGTGTGAGTGACCCGGTGCTTGACCTCAGCCCAGGGCTGGGCTGAATGAACACACAGCTGTGTTTGTGTGCCTGTTGATGCTTCTTGCATTATTATCCTCTGGAGGCAGTGGGACAGAGGTAGAAATAACTGCAGTATGTGGACAGGGTCCTGGGTCACCAGAAAGGAATGGGAGACCTTGGTGCCACCGTTTCACTTGGCATGACATGGCAGGAAAGGCACGCGTGCATTTATTTCATCATTCACCAAATTGAAGGAAAAGGATTCCTTGTTACATTTTCCTGGTTTTAGGCTACGGGGACTTTTCCATCTCTCCGGGTGACCCTTCATGCTTGGATTATAGACCATTTGTGAATCATTTTTGTTCATACTACACCAAACAGCAACATCCTAGCATGTGACTGGTTTCTAGGGAGACAGACCCTTTCATCTGAGCCCAGGACCCTGAAAGGGAGCAGGGCCAGCTAGAGAGAAAGGACACCCTCTTCACCCTTCCACGGTGTGGAAGCACCTCTACGCTTCCTTTGCTGAGACGATCCACTCATTGCATGCCATCAAGAAATATGTGAGATGGAAGTGAGACAGTTTCCCAAGGGCTCTTCTTCCTGAGCTTGTAGGGAAATACATTCTCACTTACTTGAGTCGAGGCGGTGCCCATGTGTGTCTGCTGGAGAGTCCTTTCTGCTTTCCTAACTTGCCCTTGTTCTCTCTAATCCACTAGCTCTCTGAATGGTCCGCCCTTCTCTCATTCTTGAGACACACTGTCCCTTCTCCTTCCTTCTCTTCCTTCCACATAAGCGATGCACATTTCCTACCCAGCACACCAGTCTTAGGTGTGTGGCTCAGTTTGCTCCAGATGGACTCGTTTTAAGCTTTGATGGGGCTGTGAGCTACCGTCCCTCTCCTCTAGCTGTAATTTATGGAATCATAGGTGCTTAGAAATACACTTTAGAGATCGTCTTATTTAACTGCTGATCATTTTATAGGAGGAGAGGCTGGGGTCCCGGGAGGTTAAGTCATCTGAACACTGGGAGGTGGAATGGGGTACAGGACTCACACTACTTAACTTTTAACCAGGCCCTTGCCTTGTTTTCTCTTGCTGCTCTGCCCCTGTCTCTTGACCTGGGATGGGTCAAGATCTGGACAGGGGAGCCCTTGCTTTGGATTCAGTGTGTTAGAAGCTACTGCTCTGGCTATCCTCCACCCACTCCTTCTCCATGGATGAGTAGTCAACAAGACAAAGGGATGTGTCCACCAGAATTCTGCCCTTCCCCTTCTAGAACATGCCCTGGTACCTGGATCCTAAAATTCTCTCACCAAAGGTCTTTTTCCCATTTCCAGAATCAGTGTGGATTTGTTCTCTAAGTCACCTGGTTTGACCTTCAAAGAGCAGACTTAGAGTGCAAGTCCACGCAGACCCTGAGGCCAATGGGGTGGTCATAAGCAGTTCCTTGTGAAGGCTGTGTGTGGAGTTTGAACTTGAGCAGGTACATGCATGAAATCCTTCCCAGCGTGTCAGGTCTGGGATTCAATTTGACCTTACTTGTAGAAGACATGAGATTCCTGGGTCCAAGACAAAAAGCTGTGTCACCCAGCACAGGAGGCAATGTGAGCACCAGGGTATTTGCCTCAGTTCTCCATGCCCTCGAGTTCCAGGAGAGATGTAGGTGGGTGCTGTGCTCTCAGTGGGTTTGTGGCCTGAACTTGGAGAACCCACTGCTTTATAGTGAGTACTAAATAAGCCTGCATGTTTGTCCAGGGGAGACATCACTTCACCTCTACAGGTTACCAGCTTGATAATCATTCTTGAGAAGGGGCCCATATAAAAGATGGGGCTTTTGGCCTAGTCATCCCCAGCAGACAGCTCCTGTGGGACAGGGCAGGACCAGGGATGGGAAAAGAAGGGGAGCGGGGCTGCTGCCTGGGGTGGTTGTGTGCATCCCAGCAGCCTTATGGGGAGGAACCTGGGGAGTGCAAGAATTCTAAATTCAAACTTAGCCTGGGAGGGATCTGGAAGCAGCATGTGTTGAGAGTGCCTTAGGGACAGTTGACCTGGTTCAAAGTTGGATGAGGAGAAACCTCAGGATGTGTGGCTTATGGCTTCTCCTCTTTCCCCAGACTCTGCAGAATGCAGGAGATGCCTGTCTTGCCAGCCATCTCTATCGTGATCTGAAATAAGAATTTCTTAATTTTCTTCTTTGACCTTCCTCTTAGCTACAGGTCTTCTCTCCAACACTTCTTTCCTTATTCCTCAAGATCTCTCTATGATTTCTGGTAAAGGTCTTTCCAGCCACCTCTGTGGGCTCTGACCACTCTCTTGCCTTCCTGGTTCGTTTGGTCTGCACAGCTATGTCCCTTTGCACTGATCTCATGCATTTCTCCCTTCACACTATTATGGCCTCCCGTTTGTGAGTTTTTTGCACTTCATTTAGGCTGATGGTAGCTACCTTCCATTCACAGAGAAGCCACCAGGGCAGATGAATGACCCGAGTTATTTTTCTGTGGACTTTCATCTTGGTCTAATTCGCTTTTCATTTCTCCATTGTCTCCAAGTTCTTGTTGTGTGAAGAGTATTATTTTTCTTCTCAAGTGGAAATATTTCAAACTTCAGAGCTGATGGGGAAATAAACCAAATTCTCCAGAGGGATTAGAGGGGCATTGTATTGTAATTTAGTGCTAAAGGTAGAAATTCCACCAACCAGGAGATTTTCTAGAACCCATTTTTCTGTGTTCATGGGCTAGTAGTTAATATAGTAATTCAGAAGTGCTTTCTGGTCCCTACAAAAAAACCAAACTTCCTGTAATATAGACATCACTCAGAAATAAAAAAGGAGACATTTCACATTTCAATCTTTTTGATTTTGGCCAGAACCCCATGAACACCTCTCGAAATTTAAGCCAGAGATGGTTAAACAAATAGGTATTAACTCAAAGTTTGGGAATTTTAGCTTATATAGTTGTTTTGTTTATGTGACACTTCGTGTTCAGAGGTTTTTGAGGTAGCTCATGGATCTCCTTAAATGTCTTCATGGAAGGGGTACAATTGCTAATGGCTAACCTCACATCCCCCTCCTCCTCACCCTTGGTATCGATGTCTCAGCTTTTGGACACTCCTTTCCAGCCCTTGAACTTGCTGGACACTAGCTCTCCATGAGGGGCTGGGCCAGGGTGGGGAGGGATTCTGGTGGGATCTTGCATCAGAAGGACACAGATGCTTTGTCCCATCATGAGGCCACCTGAGATTCACTGTCATATTTTTTGTGTGTGTGTACACTAGATCAGTGACAGAATTTTTTGATTATGTAATCATTTTACATTTCATTTCATCTAAATAACATACCAGTCGCACCATATGAATACATACACTCGTTTAGCCAACTAATGCTTTATATATGTATACATATAACTGATATAGAAACACCTATATATCACACAGTTAACTAATATGTATTTTTCACCAACTAATACCTATTTACTTCCTATGATGTCCTCTGATATTGGTATTCTATTAGTTCCATTTTATTAAAAAGATACAGCAGCCACAATCCAATTAATTTTGCAACTCAATCATAGTTCATAATTAGGAATTTGGAAATTACTGTTCTAGGTACTCCCATAAGGGTGTGATAGTTTTTTCATCTCTGAAGGAGGCTGATTAACCCAGAGAGTGGTTTAGATACACACATGTGTGCACACACCCCATTGCCCACTGAGTTCCATTTCTAAGTAAGATGTATTCCAAGACTGATGGAAAGTTCTACAGAGAGGCCCAGGTTAAAGCTCCCGACACAGCAAGTCATTGGGAACCACCAGTTGATTCTTCCTGGTTCTGGTCTCTGACTCCAGCGGGATATTTGGTTCCTGAGTGTTCAAAGTCCCACCTGCAGTAACTGTATGATCATTCTCACTGTCTTTTGCTTTGTTGTAAATAAAGAAAATAGAAGGAAGCTAAATACAAAGATTACCTATGAGGCTGTTGATATGTTTCCCGGTTATTATAAGATTGCGTCTCGCACTCTTGGGTACTTTTGAATGTTTTGCCCAATTTCCTCTGATATGCCTCGCAAAATACAGGGCGATGCTTTATTTTGGGCAAGGCTGGCAGCTGCCTTTGACTGCTCTTTTGGAAGGAACTATATGAGGATAGCCACTAAGTTTATTTTTACATCTCACCATAGGACAAAATCCACATTTTCAATCAAGTGTTGGACACTCCAATTTAACAAGTTATGAAAAATCTGTTGGCCCAGATAAATGTATGCTAAGAGTATTCCTTTCTCTAAATTAAGACCTTGCTCCCAGAAGCCCAAGAATTCATTAAGTCATAATTAGCCATGATCACTGATGATTTAAAATACAATAAGAAAGGGGAAGTTTATATTGAGCTTTGGAGGCACCATTGGGTCTGTCCTATGGGTGACTTTTTATAGCTTCAGTGTTAAAATAATTTTTCCATTTCATCTGAAGGCCGCCTTTTCTCCACCCAGCCCTTCGGTAAGCAGGATGGCAGCTGTCATCCAAGTCCTCAGTGTGGCAGGCAGTGACATCTGTCCCCGTGGCACCAGAGCAAGTACCCCATCAGTGCAAACCACATTTCGGTTATAAGGTGACACAGGCTTTCCAGTAAAAAGGACTTGCTTCATCTGTCATCCATGAATAGAGACAGCAATGCTTTTCAAAGGGGTTCAGCAACCCCAGAATGCCCAGGAGGGGTGATTCTCTCATCCTGTTAACTGATGTGGTCAAGGAAATTATCTTTGACTAGCTGCACAGTCTCAGGACTGTAACTTGAGGAAAGGCACCTACCAGAGTTCTGAGGTCTTCCTCTTCTGCTCCATGTGTACTGTTCAGCTATCCTAAAACCAGGGCATCTACTTTTTGGGTTTCTGATAAAGGGACAGGTCTTATCTTTTCCATTTGTCTAAATAAAGCCTTGACTTGCTGGGACTTCAAGCAGGGTGAGGAATACCTTAGATTTTCTTTTTTTAATCTATCACCTACAATTTATCTTTGGTGTTACATCTAGTGATCCACTACAAAATGTTTATTTACCTTTATGTTTTTTACTTGTGTGGTTATCACTGAAATTTTGCTAGTGTGTGTCTCATTGCCATTGGCCTTGGTTTTACTGTGGCTCTCCCTGCTGTGTGGTTTGGTCCTTTTTAATAACATTTTCATATTTAATGGTGGATGAGTCTCTTCATTCGGCTGTTGTCAATAGGATGTTACTGTGATTGAATTTAAGAAAAATCTCCTTAACTAAGCAGTATGTTGTAATTGATTTTATTAGGTGATTGGTTAGGGCACTGTGCTATACTATATTAGAAAGTACACAAACAGTGGAGTCCGACAGGACTCAACACCTTACTCTTCCACTTATTAGTTATATGACTTTGAGACAACTGCTTAGTATTACTTTCAGTATGAGCTATAAGCAATACCTAGGACTCAATCACTGTTATTTTCTTATGGTGAAAATCAATGTGGTTTTTTTGTTTGGTCTGAATGTATATGGATTTCCCAAAGTTTATTGGATCCTGGGAACCTGTTTGGGTTGGACGAGTTAATCCACTTTGGTAAAAAGCTTCAGGACTGCTGATTGTTGTGGAGCCTCACCAGTTTGTCATTTCCACCGTCTGACTATGAGAGGATAGCCACTAAGTTTATTTTTACCCACCTTCACCCACCCGAGCCAGAGAAGCAGCAGCACACAGCACAATAGCCACCACTGTGACCTTCCACCAAAATTCCAGACTATAAAAATATGCATTTTAAGTGGCATGTTTGCTCATCTTAAAGAGCTGGATTATCAACTCTTAGAAATCAGGCATCATTGAACAACCATTTTCATCTGCAGTGGATTCAGCAGATAATCATCTTTGCGTTTGGAATGGATGCACTATGAATGCCAAGTGAAGGGCCCCTCAGTTGGTAAGCACAGAGCTTTCCCGCTTCCACCAGCCAGACTTAAATGACCCTTCTTTCAAACTGGTAGCATTTTCCACCCTGTAACTGGGTGGGGCCACCTCAAACCTTAGCTTTCTATCAGTGGGTTTAGGTGGATCTGCCTGCTGGAAGTCTGCTTTAGAAAGGACCAGGGTGTCTCCTAGGAGGCTCTTCTCAGCCAGAGATCAGAAGGGAGGACTGATTGAGCACAGTGTGTGGGATTCATTTTCTTAGTAGTTCACACTCTCAGGACTGGACAAGGAGCAGGGGACGGGCAGAGAGGAAGTGTGGGATGTTTGCCAGTCAACAGGGACTGTTGGTAAAGAATAGAAATGGTGGTTTCACTTTCAAAACACCTTAAGATTTTGGAGCAAAAGTATCAGGGCTCTGTTGCCATCTGGAAAGGTCCACATCACAGAAGGCCGAAAGGAGAGAGCTTACCCAGTCCTGCACAGAGCTCCACTACGCCTCGGCATGTCAATGCCACCAGCACAAAGGCAGCCAAGTGCCCAGGGCACAGTTTAGGTGCCCAGCAGAAGGGGCAGGCATCACCCAAGAAGACCAAGGAGGCAGGGGTCCTTCGCAGGCAGCCAAGACCTTATGAATTGGTACCATGGAAGGTGGCCAGCATCCAAGAGAAGAGGGTTTGTGCCCTGTGGTCTTTTCCAAGGCTCACTTGTACATCTGCCCACAAATATCCAGAAACACAAGCCAGGAGAACCTAACAGGGGCTTTGGGGTTGGCTTTCCAGGTGGCAGTCAATCCATCACGTGCTGCGACTAGCAGAATCTCAGCTCTGTGAGAATGAATACTCACTCAGGAAGTGACTGGGCAGTGGATTACTCAGCTCCTGATTTTGAAAGGCAGCTGTGCTAATGGCCACAGGGAGGTATTCTGGGGAAGGCCTGCGAGAAGAGAGAAAAGGTTTGATGAAGGAAAAAAGATGCTGCATCGAAGGATCACTTAGCTGCAAACTTCTTCTCTAAGTGGAATTTGTTTATTTTTTACTTTTTATTTGCACTGTTGAGGATCAACCCCAGAGCCTTGCACGTGATAGGGAAATGCTCTACCATCTGCCTATATCCCCAACCCTTTTAAGTGCAATTTCAAGTAATCATGCTATCAGTATTTCTCAACATACAGAATGCTTTTAAAGAATATATATAAACACAAATCAGGTCTAAATTATGTGTGATCATACTTTTATATAACCAGAAACCAAAAATGTCCAAATGTCCAATTAAGTTCAAAAAAGACCTCCACATTAGAATTTAAATTAATGATATCACTTAATGGGATGAATGATTTTGCTTTGCTTATTGAAATCACTCATTACTTATGCTTTGTAATGTGCATGTGGGATCACACAGGGCTTTTTGAGTTCAGAAAGCTTCAAGTACACATGCTGCTCAAATTCTTCCCCCCCAATTCTTATCCATTAAAATTGCTGAAGCAAAACCATTCTAATGGCCACCCTGCCCTGGATTTGCTTAAACTGGGAGAATCTCTTCCATTGCTACCTGCCAGGGAAGAAGTGGCAGACCATGGAAAACCCTGCTTGTATTTCCAGCACTGAAAGCTCTTCAGATGATAAACTGAGATGAGAAGCACGTTGGCTGTGAATTCCCAGAATTCTGCAAACAAGTGGTTTGCTGATGTTTTCCAGTGAACTTGTGTGGCTCTAGCATTACATCACTGCATGAATTTACTGAAAATCTTCAAGACTCAAGAAAACACATCTGTGTATAAAAGTTTTTCCATTTTGCCATCTGCATCAACTTGGGGAAAGAGATGAGGGCAAGGAGGGGCTTCCGCTCTTCACACACTCATGCAGAATTCACGCAGATACTCTCTCTCATTCAGAAGGGTGTGCTGTCAGATCCCTCTCTGTGCCTCGTCGCGTTCAGGATTTGGAGAGCTTCACCATCTGCTCTGTGTCCTGATGTCACGGCATGGAGCACACACCACTCTCTCATCTTCAGATCTTGTTAAGGGAATGCGCAGTTGCCCACTTCATATTTCCCTGCCCCTGTTCTGTCTTCCCTGGGAAGAAGAGTGTACATTGGAGGCTGGTTTCTCAGTCCCGGGTGCGAAGCCTGAGGGTCTGGCGGAGCAGGCTGCTCTGCTCTCTGGTGTTCTGGCTTCATTTCCTGGTGCGCAGCCGCTGTGAGCCTTGGAGAACTCACTTGGGGCTTGAGGTGCAATGGCTGTTGGCCTCCCTGCCCTTCAACAGAGCCCTTCCTGGTTTTCCTCCTCCTCTCTCTCCTTCAGTGTGCCTTCCAATGCCCACTGCTCAGCGACACTGTGGCCATTTCAAGTCACAGCCGCCACCTCAGGCCAGCCCTTCTGTTTTCCTCTGCTGGTCCTTGTCCTCTCTCTTTGCAGTTCCCTTTCTTCTGTTCTCATCAGTGTTTCCTCCCTCTCGGTGAAGAGGGCTCTCCATGAAGGCTGCCACAGACACTGTGAGCCGAGTAAGCAGAGACTTACTGCTCATAGCTCTGTAGGCCGGACACCTAGGATCAGGGTGCTGGCAGACTTGGCGTCTGGTGAGGACAGGCTTCCTGGTTCCTAGAAGCTGTCTTCTAGTTGTGTCCACATGTGGTGGAAGGGAGGAAGGCTGGTCTTTTCATCCCTCACAAAGGCAGTAAACCCATTCGCGGGCTCCACCCTCATGACCCAATCACTCCCAAAGGCCCCACTCTTAACACCAGCGTATCTGTCATGATTTTTTTGCAGTGTGTGGGGGGCGACAAACGTTGAGACCATAGTGACCATCCAATCAGAGTGTTCACTTTCCTTTGTTCTCAGTGCCTGGCAACCAAGTCACAGCCTAGCAGGGATCATTTGGGGTCTTTCTTGTATTCAGAACAGAACAAGTGGTTAAGATGTGGAGGCTGGTTCTGAGCTCCAGCAAGCTCTGGGGTGGGAGTGCCAGCAGGTACTGGCGTCCACCTCCTCTCTCAGAAGAATCCCTCCCTCAGGACTCTGTTTAAATATAGAACCAAGGCTGCAGCAACTTCCCTGGAACCCAGGCGGAGGGGTCACCAAAAATCATCTCCCATCTCTCACATCCCTTCCTGGCTTTTGTTTGTCCATTGGCAGAACTCTCCTTCAGCAACTCCAGAAGCTTCAGACTCTGGTGATGGGCAAGGTCTCTCGGACCTGCAAGTTAGCTGGCACTCAGACTGGCACCTGCCTCATGGTGAGTCTCCCAAAGGGACAGTGCAGGAACTGCCCCTGGCCCTGTGCCCTGTCCCCAGTGTCTCCCACCTTGTCAAGGCCAAGTGCTGTGCAGCTGAAGAGACCTTGAAGCCCACACCAAGGATGTTCCTCTGCATGTCATTACAGCAATGTGACCTGAGGATGTAGTTTGGCAGACTGCTTCCTAATGGAGGGGAGTCCGTCTTCCCACTGTCCCGGGCATTGCAGGTCAACAGGTTTGCTCTGCGGAGTCTGGAATCTACAGCTACCGTGTTCTCTCCTCTCCTTCCAGGTCGTTGTGTTATGCTTTGCTGTTGCATTTGGCAGCCTCTTTCAGGGCTATGGGCCCTATCCTTCTGCCACCAAGATGGCGCTGCCCAGCCAGCATTCAATGCCAGAGCCATACACAGCCTCCATCGGTAAGGCAGCACTCAGCCACTTGGGAAGGATGTTGTTTTGCTTCTGTGGAACTGGGTTTCTCAGCTTTCTGAGAGGAATCTTATGTAAAATCCAGTTTTTAAAAAGGGGTACTAAAAGTGGCACTTCTCCACTTGCACATGGGGGACTCTGGGGCTCAGAGCACTGGTTCCCCAGGTGCCCCTCACCCACTGGGCTGAGGCAGCACTGGGAATTCTCTAGAGCTTGGCAAAAGCAGCTTGCAAAATGCTGCTCCAGACTGTGTTCCTTGATGTGTTCTAGCACCCTCTTTTTGAGTTCTGATAAGGGAGTAGGATATGGACTTTGAGAGGGGACAAAGTAAGCTTTCTATGACATTTTAAGAGAACTCCTGTGATTCTGCCTTGAGTGGAATTATATGTTACCATAGTAAGAGTTTGTAAAGCGAAGTTCAAGAATCGGTCTGTTTTTCCAAGCATTATGCCCAAGATTTAAAGAATGTAGAGCTCAGGTGTCAGCTAAGAGGGGGGTCAACCAATGACCTCTTTTAAGTATGTGGGAGATAAAGGAGTAATCAGCAAGAAACACGAATGCTCACCTGTTCTAGTAAAAACAAGCGTGGAGCTAGAAGGCACCGAATTTGTAATAGGGACTATTTTGTCATGTTAAAATATTTGTGGTCTTTACCAGACAGTTGTATCTCTGCCAGGTATGGGACAGAAGTGCAAGCCTTCCAGTCAAACAACTGCAGTGGCCTATGGGAAGCTTGTTTTCCCTAAGGGAATATTTCTTTAAATTTTGGGAACTAATGGGAACATAGTTTCTATGTCGAGGACAATTGCCACAGAGCCATCTAGCTATATGGCTGTCCTATAAAACAAAGGCTGTTGTCTGCAGCCTCTGGCTTATGGCTCTGGTTTTGTATCTTCTCCCCATATTCTTAATGCACATGCCTTTGTATCTTCCCTCCCTACGAGACCTACTCACTGGTCACTGCTTGTTTTAGCTGAGTCTGGACATCTCCGAGTATTTGACTTGGGTCGATGTTTTCTCTCGATAGGTATGGGTGGGTAAGGAGGGGAATTTTATTTTCAAAGCAGTGGAGGTGGTAGTGGCTTTGTGCTGTTCTTCCAGCACTGTATAATTAGTATAATTTTTTGGTGCACAAACTCTGAAGCCCTGAAGCCTTTATAGAAAGCCAAATCCAGTTGGCATCCCAAGTCTTGGACAAGAAGAACACATCAATTATCACCTGCCACTGGCCCTGGGCATTGGGAGCGGGGAGATGTGAAGGACTCCTGTGGTTTTTTTTTTTTCCTAACACCTTATTGTTTTTCTCTGTCCTCAGTGAGATCCAGGAACCTGCTGATCTATGAGGAACATTCTCCCCTGGAGGAGTCATCCAGTCCAGCCTCGGCTGGGGAGCTCGGGAGCTGGGACAGAGGCTCCTCCCTGCTCAGGGCATCAGGGCTGGAGTCCTTGCCAGATGTGGATCTTCCCCATTTCATTATCTCGAATGAGACCAGCCTGGAGAAGTCAGTGCTGTTGGAGCTACAACAACACCTGTGAGTCCTGTGCACAGATCTAGTTCCTATGGTGTGTTGGGGATGGGGTCTGGGTGAGCCACCTGGCACGGGGCAAGGACTCTCCCAGAGACCTAAGCTGATTCCTCAGCTCTTTCAGACCTGTTTCCAGGACCTGGCACTAAGGAGAGTCTGCCTCTCGGCAGCAGCTTCCCTGAGCAGGGAAAAGGCCTAGTGGAGCTCCCCAGAGTCCCCAGCATCAGTTGGCAGCAGGTAGTGGTGACACCAAAGAGTCAGGAGGGTCTGTATCCCCACCCTCACTCTCTTCATCCTCCCCTCAAAGCCACATAACAGCTGTGATTGCTTTGCAAATCCCTCGAGACAGATTCTCTAGCTATCTTCCAACCAGAGGGAAAATAAACATTATGTTGTATATCAATATGCATTTATGATTTATATGTCAATTCAAATATATTAACTCTAACTATGGGTTGAGTATGCTTTACCTGAAATGCTTGCGGCCAGACGTGCTTTGAATTGAGAATTTTTTTTTTAAATGTTGGAATTTATTTGCATATGCTTAATGAGCTATCTTAGGGATGGAACCCGAGTCTGAACGTGAAATTCATCTGTGTTTCATGTGCACCATACACACATACCCAAGGGTCATATTTTACCGTATTTGTGGTGCTGCCTGCCTTTTGACTACAACCTTTCACATGAGGTCAGGAGCAGAATTTTCCACTTGTGGCATCATGTTGGCACTGGGAGTTTTGGATCTTGGAGCATTTCAGAATTTGAATTTTTGGTTTATGAATGTTCAACTTATATAAACTTATAATTTCAACTTATATAAACTTATAATTGTATATTTATATTGAAAATAAGTGTTTGAGAGACTCTGTGCATGTGTATGCTTCCATTTTGAAAATACGCTGTATCAGGCTTCAGTTCTCCATGAGTTGTTTCTCGTAGATAGTTATGGGGAAAACATCCTTTTGGAAACATAAAAAAGCTGATAGGACCACAGGTATTGTTGCTGGGGGAGGTGGGTACCTGGGCGTGCGGATTTGCACATCTGGATAGCATGGTTGGTGATTCAGCTGAGCTCTGCTCCCGGGCTTCCTAAGACTCAGGCTGCCAGGGAGAAAGATTCCATTTCACATTCTTCAGTCTTCTTCCCTTGACCCTGTGCAGGAAGGTTCACAACTACATATCCTTTTTTTAAAAAATATTTTTTCATTGTTGATGGACCTTTTATTCAATAATATATATGCAATGCTGAGAATCAAACCCAGTGCCTCACACATGCAAGGCAAGTGCTCTACCACTGAGCCACAACCCCAGCCCCTACACATACTTTTTTATGTACCATTATATATGTACATTTAACATTTACTAGTTTTAATGTGTCACGCACTTTATAAGTGTGCTGTCATGTAAGTCCCTTTACTCCAAGAAGTAATGCATTATTTTTATTCCCATTATAGAGAAAATCTGGAGCCACACTGAAGCTCTTTTGGATATAGCTACTGGATTATTTGGCTAATGACACCAAAAGAAAAGACATCTATCCTTCTCTCTCTTTACAAGCTTTTGAAAGCCCCATTCAAATTCCCTTTGTTTTGTGGTATCTCCCAGAATGCCTGGAGACTTGTAGGTTGTTACACAATTTGATAATGTATTTTCTGTTTTAGTATTATTTCAAATTAATGCACTTTTAAAAATCCTTATCGGGATTATTAGCTCTTCAAGACCAGGGATTAGCCTTTATCCCTTTATTTTCTCCTTCCCAAAATACAGCACAGGGCTAAGCATCCTTAGTAAATACAGTAATCTAAAGCAATTTATAATAATCAGTATGGAGAAACCATGCTTATCCTTTGGACTGGGATGCCTGCTCTTAGTTGGGGATAAAGATAGGAATGTGGACAAGTGGGTAGGCTGGTAGCAGGGGACTTTGACAGCCAAAAATTAACTATGGATTGAAAAAGACAAGATGCCCGCCTAGGTGGGCCCATAGGGTCGCAGTCGTAGAGTGATCGTATGACACTCTGAAGCACAGGGTTTGCAGCTAGAGGTGGTGGTTAACATTTTTTCCTTTCGATGCCTTCACAGGGTCAGCACCAAACTGGAGGGGAACGAAACACTCAAAGTTGTAGAACTCGACAGAAGAGTGAACACCACCTTCTAATGAAGCCGCCTTCACCCTCACCCCGCCCGCTTCCCCTCACTCTGCTTCTACACCCCCAGTCCACCTTTGCATAAGGTTCTCCTCTGGGATGCCCGAATCTTGATGCGACATGGACAGGCGTTAATGGCTTGGGATGGGAGGCCAGCCTGAGTTTTCCGTCTGCATGCCCTGCTGCTCCCGAGCGTGGCAGGGCTGGCATCTCTCCCTCCATTTCTCTCACTGCCATAGGAAATTGTTTTAGGGGTGGGGTGGGGGTGGGACAAGCAGGCTTGTTTCCACCTATAGTGCCAAAAAGATACTGCCTGATTCTCCCCTGAGGTGTGACCCCTCTCTAAAGAAGAGGTGACTCGTTCAGTTGAGACCCCAGACTCTAGCACGAGGCCTGTTGGGATTTGAAAAGCACTGACTCCTGGGCTCCCTCACTCCCACCTGGGCCTTCAGTGTGAAAGCCCCATCAGCCCTGGGAGCACCAGGGCACCCTGCCAGTACCCTCTCTCCACTCTGCCCTCTGGGGCCCTGCTGGACTGCCCCCACACTGGTGCAGGCAGACTAGGGCTCCCCGTCATATTCTCAGGCCGCAAGTGCAATGCCTGAGACATCAGGCTTTTCTCCTCCAGGCAAACCTGCCCCCCCTGTTGCTTATAGGACCTCCCCACAGCCCCTCTCCCGCCCCCATAGTTCTGCCTTCCCGGCTTCTCCTCCCCGTTTGTAAATAGTATTTATTAGCTTGCCGAGGCTTCCCACGGGCCACCATGCTGGAGAGATCCAGTGCCTTCCTCTAAGCTAGCAATGTCTTCTGTTGGCCTTCAGAGTAGGAGGGCTCTGGGATCCCCATTTTCCATATGAAGTTTTATTTCCTCCCTCATTTTTGTTTTAATTGGAGGTCTGTAAAATAATTACTATGGAGAAATCTCCTTAAATGTGTGTCCTCCTGTTGGATGAACTCGAAGGAATGTGGCCCTGTGGCCAGATCTGTCTCCAGCTCCCATAACTGAGAAGGGAAGCCCTGTTCCCAGCAGGCGTTTCTGAGGACCCTGCTCCTGTCCTCCACACCTGCTGCCCTCTCCCCTCATCCCACGGGGCCCTCCCTTAGCTGCCTCAGCTGAGGGTGAGGGTGGATGGCGTCTGGTGTGCACATTCTTACTCTTGTGGTCAGGTTTGGCTACTTGCAGCTCACCCAAAGAGATATAACCTAACTCCCAACCCACTTTTATTATTTTTTTTAATGATTAAAAGTAACTTTTGTAGTTTTTAAAAAGAAATCTTTCCTCTTTCATTCAAATAAGAAATGGAAATTTCCTTTCTATTGTACGAGGTAGAAGACTCCCTTTAAGTGTTTTGATGTTCTCTGCCCCCCAGCTTGTAAAAGATTTTGTGCAGAAAATGTACTTACATTTTGTACTTTATTTTTAGTAGCAGCTGAGGGCCTTTAGCTCTGGCTCCTCTCTCTCTCTCTCTCTCTCTCTCTATCTCTCATTATCTACATGGTCACTGAAGCCTGTACCTAAGAGGGATTATGCCCACCCAGCCTTCCACTACATATCAGATGTAGGATTTGGTGACATTAGCATTAGCACTAGTCCCTAAGCATCTCCCAGCTTTGTCTGCCTGGGTCCATTTGGGGTCACCACGGGGGTGAACCCTCTCTCTCCCTGCTGTGAGGGGAGGATTCTGATGGGAGGTGGCCAGGCTTACCTCACAGTATGTCAGAGCCGCATGGTGGCCCTGCTCTCCATAGGGCGCTTGCAGTCCCTCACGTTGGCCATTGGTTCTGGCATCTGGGCCGTGAGGAGGAGGGGAAGCCAGGGACTTCGCTTCTGCTTTCCTCTGCTCCACTCTCAGGCTTTTGATCGTTCTGGGCCTGGCTAGAGTCTGGAAACCTTGAGCCACAACATATACCATCCCTTTCTTTAAAACGCTAGGTACTTACCACACATGGGGACACCGATGGGGCCCCAACAGCAAAATCACAGAATTAACTCTAATGGCTGCTTAGAAAGGAAGGTACTCAAATGTACGGGCAGCAGTGAGATTAGGGGCCAGCCCATCTCTATGTGCTGCAGCTGAACCAGATGGGGTTTTAAGGTGCCTGGAGGTACCAGGGTTGAAAACCCCACTCTTCTGAACAGAAGCAAGAAGAGGAAGGAAACTTGTAGCCCATGTCCTTACTGCTTTGAGAAGTTTATTTTCTCCCTACCTGTCCTTGCTGGACATGTTCTCTTCAAACAGCAGGCTTTACCTGTCCTTCCCCACGAGAGAGCTCAAATGGCTTCTTAACAAGAGCCAGCTTTGCTGCCTGTTCCAGAAGACCTGTCCTCCACCGTTGGCTTGGGTGAATAAAGGGAACTAAACGGTGGGCCCTTCAGGAGGACACAGTGGGTCAAGAGGACAAAGACGAGTGGGATCCCACCAAGTTGGTTCCAAATACTTAACGTGTCCTATTGAAGGCTTGAGCCCAGAATATCGGTGGCTTTGTTTTCCACAGCCAGCAAATGGGCCCATAAATCAGTCAGTGATTCGTGATTAGCTCCAAAGACTTCAAATAGCGGCAAACATTGGCACATGAACTTAAGTCTTAACAAATCTGAGACCGTTAGAGCAACCAGAAACCATAACAATAGATCTCATTGTATTTTCCATCATGTAAACAGGTTTTCCCTCTTTCTTTGATTACACTAGTGAAGGAAACAGCTTGCAAAGGCTCAGAGAACAAGTGATTTTTCCCTGGATGAGAAGTGAGTGATCCAGGCCCCCACCCCACCCCACCTGGTTCTTTTCACAGGTCTCAACTTTACACTTAGAAATGGACGCTGTAAATAAGGAGCTCAGCGCCAGCTCTAAGAACGCATTTCTGGGAAGTGTTAGGACTCTGGAGTCTCACTCTCAGAAAGAGCCTTCTGTAAAAGTCTGATAGCTGAACTAAGTTGCTCCATGTTGGCAGGAGGTGGGGGTGGGATTTGACATCAGCGCAGACAAAATTAGATAACCTCTTGGTTAATATACATGGTTCTGATTTGGAGACCTAATTTGCACACTGGGAAAGCAGCTTCCAGTTCAACTTATTTACAACTAGAAATCCAGATTTTTGTATTCCTATTAATCTCTAGGTTCAGGTTGGATGTCAAAAGGTGCTCTGAGCCTTATGTGCCCGTAGAATAGGAGTGTTGAGTTGATTCTTCTCTGTTGTGGCACTGAGTCAGTGTCCAGTATTTTTGTCACATGTGCTTTACTAAGATTCTTTTTCAGCATTTTATGTTCCCTCCCTCTCCTGTTCAGAGGGCAAGCAAAAGCAGAAGAGCAGTATCAGAGGCCTCTGTGGGCCAGCTCCTCTGAGCACACATGTCATCTCAGCTGTACATGTGAGCACATCCCAGAAATTGGCCCAATTGAGGAATGTCCATCCTTGCCAAATGGGGACATGGAGGTGGGAGAGAAGGCTTTGGTCACCCCCTTTGTCGGCCACAGATCGCTATTTTGCTTCCATTGAACCTAATCTTTGAGAAACCTGTTTTAGAGACCTTGGTATCCCCTTTGCAGGACTGGCAGGAGCTGGGAAGCCATTCACATAGGAGAGTCAAGAGTGAGGGTCCTCCCCTTTGAAGGTTTACAGTGGAGACAATTAGCACACATGATAGGCTGAGCCTGCCTGGGAGGACAGGGAAGAGGACAGGGCTGTGAAGGAGCCAGAAAAGGATTTCAGATCATTCATCCATTCAGTTACCCCTGAGCCTTCAGGTTTACTAAGGAAGAGTGCTGCCTGAGGCCCCAGGGAGTGTTGGGGTATAAGAGAGGCTGAGAAAACTTCATTTAATTGGTAGCTATTCAAATGACCCAAGTGCGAGGTGTCTCTCTCTCTCTGTCTCTCCCCCGACCCTTCAACCCCCCAGACACATTCCTCCCTTATATTTGATACACACTTGTGCCTTAAATGTGCCTTATGTATGAATGCAGGATGACTGAGGAATCCCTTGTCCCTGGGAGATGTTATATACAGACTTGTAAGATTGAAGTGAATGTGGGGGGGAAAAAAAAAACTTATTCCAAAAGCTCAAAATTGGTTTCCTAAAAGTAAGCCACTATTTTTAGGTTTGCACATCAGGAGAAAAAAATAGGGTTATATCCATTAGGAAAATCCATTTCATAGAGGTGCAATCACATCAAAATAAATGGACAGCCAAGATTAAAGGTATTATAAATCCTCACAGTAGAGCATTTTCTGTGCAGAGGAACCTGGTCCATCTGAGGATTAAGGCTCCATGCTTCTGTGGCCAGAGGGTCAGAACTTAACAGGGGAAAAAAACAACAACAAAAGCTAGGTGTTTTGTTACTTTGGGCAACAAAATTCACAAATGTTTTGTTTTTGTGTGGTTTCCAAAAGTAAGGGAAATACCATTTCTTGGGTATTTGCTGGGGTGTTGGATGTTGCGCTAAATAAGTTTAAGTTTTATAGATTCAGAAAACAAGGGCGACTAGTTACCGTAAGGTGGGGAGAGAACTGAGTGAGATAGAATAGGTCGAGCAGATTCCTCTCTGAGGACGCAGTCAACTTTTTAAGCTCTCTGGCAGGGAAGAGTTTCTACCACTGCGGTGGCCCTGCTGCGTCAGCTCAGCTCTTCCCCTCCTGCAGTGTGTGCTCCAGATGTCTGTCTCTTGTCTTTTCATCCCATGTTCTGTGAGTTCCAGCTAGCAGCCTTTGCATCTGGGAAAAGGGAACCCAGGGGTTTCAGCTCTATTTCTCTGCTCTCATCCCTCGCTCACCAGCTGGTTGGAAACATGAACTTTTTGCACCCGTGGTCTACACTGCTTAGAAAATCTCTCTTTTAGATAAAGTGCTTTATGAGTCTATGGAAAACACCAGCACTCTGGCAAACTGTGAGTGACCCCTTTAAACAATGGTGAGCAGACCCTGGGCTGTAATCATCAGTGAGCTTTAATGTCTGTTCTGACAGCGGGCTTTCCTCTCTTTTGTAACAGGTTATATAGATCAGCAGTGTTTAAGTCTAAACACATTGTGAGTCTATTATCTGCCCTACTGCCTTGTTTTTATGGTCTTTTATTCTCTATCATAGCTAAGTAAATACCAAAAAAATAAAAAAGCTTTGTACTTGTATTTAGTTTGAAAAAAATAAATTGAAATTTTAATGCATTTGTATTTCCATTTCTTGCAAATAAATATTTTTCTTAAATAGTAAAATGTTGCCCAGTCTTTAAAATCCTGGTAATGTGGTTTTAAAAGCATTTTTGCCTTTTTTCAAAGCCCAGACTTACGTATGTATACCTAACCATGCTCTCCTGATTATTGAATTGAAGTGAAAGAAGCAGCTCAAACTAGCAGTTTGTATATTATGTGGAACTAAATCCAAGACCAGAAACTTAATTGATTTTTCAGTCAGTGACAGAAGGAGAAACCGTTTTCTCCAGAGATTTCATGTAACCTGACTGCTATTTACATTGCCTGCTCCAGCTCTTCCCTAACTAGATTTCAAAGGTCTCTGGTTTTGGCTTTGCTTTCCAGATCTCTGGATGCCTGAGGTTGAGACTTTGAATTTGAGCCAGAAAGGAAGGCTCCTTCGTCACGTGAGCAGCTGAGGAGGAGGCCTAAGACACGTTCATGCTCCAGAAACTCTGATGAAATAGTTGATAAAGGTCAATGCACTCAAGCAGAATAATCTTCATTCCATGGCACTCTCTAGATCCACATGTAATTTTCTCCACTCAGAGAAAGTAGGGGCTTCATTTAGTCTCAGAAAGAGTGAGTGCTCCAGGCTGTTGAAGTCCAAGGCTATGTACCCTGTGCACCTGGCGGGGGAAAAAAAGGACTTTTTCCCCCTTCTTAGCAGCATTCCTAGCCTGCTTTGGTCTTGGGAGTGCTTTAATTCCCCACAGTCTTTCCCTCTGAGCAACCTGACCTTCTCTTCTATTCCTACACATGTGGTATATCCCTGAAGAAGACCCTATTATGGAACCCCCTTGCAGGACATGATATCTTCCCAGTTGTGTATGAAGGGAATAAACATGGATTTAAAAACACTATGTTAGTCATGCCTTCCTACCTACTATATTTCTAATGCTTTAACATCTAGGGCCTTCCTGACCCTGGAGGGCCTGCCCTTTGCTCCCAGATCCTGAGAGCCGGCCTTTCATACACAAACCAACCACTCAAAGGCCACACCCCAACCACCTCCTTTATGGGCTCTTACAGAGCTCTGACACTCTGGGCCACTGTACTCTGCTCTAATCACCCCAGGGCCAGTTATCAACACAGCTGGACACTGTCCCTACATCCCAGTCATTGCTGAAATTATTCAAATTAGTTAATCCTAAACCTGCTTACCTTGCCTTGCTTGTTCCTGGATAAATCACAAAAAAGGTTTTGCCCACATTTTGCCCTCTCTCTGTCTGCTTGTTTGGCTGACCCTGGAACACCTCCACGTGGCCCTTTGTACGGTGACCTGCCCCTCCTCTTGGAAACCATAGTAACAAGTTCTCTCTGTAATGGAAGTTGTCTCCCAATCTGTTGGTCTCACCAAACCTGAACAATAATAAAACCTCCATTCTAAAGCACATTCCTTGGACATTAATATATCAAATTAGAGACTGATCTGAGACTGCTGGGCATCTGGTGCTTCACACATGGGCCTACTGTGACTTAGGTTGTATAATACACATTTATTGTCTCATTTCCCACTGGTTGTCACTTCTGTTCTAGAGAAGAAAAGTGAGACCTACGGGGAGTTGTGTGCTTGTTGCTGGGAAAAGAAATCAGGTGTCTAAATTCCTAGTCCTGTGCTCAGGTTCCAGCATAAATCATACCCAACTTCTCTGCAACTGAGGCAACAGAGGCAGGGAAACACTGGCATGTAGGTGAGGGATCTAAGTGGAACTCAGGAGTGGACACTTATGGCCTCTTGAGCTAGTTGTACCATTAACTTGCTGGCCTTGGGGGAAAGAGACACTGAGTGTCTATTCTACACCAGGTGATTTTTGTATATTATCTGTGTTCTTACTTAATTTTTCCAAAAATGTTAAGGAGGACATATAATTGCCCCCTTTCCCAGTTGAGGAAACTGGTTCAGAAAAAGTAATAAGCCCACCCAAGTTCATATAGCAAACTAGATGCAAACAAAAGGTGTGAGCCCTGGTCTTCTCAAAGTCTGTAATCTGAATTATATCCTATGCTGGCTGGATATGGGATATAGCTGGGACTTAAGAATTTTTATTCATAGAAATAAAGGAGTTAACCTACATCAGAGGTGGCAAAAACCTCAGCTCATGCACAGGTGTTTCTGGTTCGATCCTGGGCTGTTTCAAACATTTTAAAATTATTGGTTAACCTTTTAACATTTAAATATTTTTTAAAAATAAGATTCCAGATGTCCATCTTCTCTTGAGTGATAGCAACTTCAGGAGCTGAGTAGTACTGACCTCTTTGACATGTAGGTCATCTCTGGGTGGCCACATTTGCCCACACCTAGGCTGGTTCACTCATTTTGTTACTTCCCTGGGCCTTCTGTCCCCTGGATTCACAGCTTCCCTGCTGGACTGGTGGCTGACTCTTTGGGGGTTACAAGAAAGGAAATGCTATAGCATTGGTGGTGGGCTAGGAGGTGCAGAAGGTGGTTAGTTTCACCAAGGGATAGGAAATAGAGTCTGGAGCAGGGAGGCAGCCAGGCTGTGAGCTGTGGAGGCATCTGTACATCAATTGACCCTCTTTTCATGGTACCAAAACGTTTTGCAGTCCAGAGTCTGTTCTTGCTGCTCCCAGAGATAAATCTTCATTAATCTAAAAAAAGTAGTAAAAAAAAAAAAGATCTGAATGATCCCATTTGCATAAGACTTGGTGCTCTACACAGAGCTCCTTCTCATGTCACCTGATGCACCTGCTGATCATCAAGAGGAGGGTGAAGCCATCAGCATTGTCCCTGATGCTCAGCTCAGGAAATAGGGCCCATAGAGACATGTCCACCTCCACATTTGGTTATGTGGTGAGTGAGTGCAGGGAAGAACCACAAGCTAGTTGCCCTGATGTCCATCCTAGTACCATTCCCATTAGCCATGCTTCATCTGGGTAGGGGACACTCTGGACTTCCTTGTCCCACGAGCCTTCAATGGAGTTGCATATACCCATGAAGCAAAGCTGCTTTGCAAGATGCCACTGCCATGCCCTTCTTTCTTAGTCTTCTTAGTTTTAGCCCAGGACTGGGGACACTCCCAAAGTCATCTCTCTTGAAAAACAGGGGAAAAGAAGGAAGTGGTTTCCAGCAATACCTCACATCACCATTGGAGAGGGGGACTGTACTTGGTCCCTCATCACTGGGTGGGCACAGGCAGGTGGCACGAGTTGATGTCAGCTCCCAGCAGGCACAGCTGTGGCTAGATCTCATGGCAATTTGAAAGCAGAGTTCTGGCCCCACAAGGAGCACATGTGTTCTCCTCCCTCTCTGCTGTTGTTTTTAGATGAAGGGACAAAAATATCCACTGAGGAATACCACGAGAGCTGCCAGAGAGGCTGTTGTGCTGTTCTCTGAGAAGTCTGTTTCAAAATGTTGAATGTTTCTTAAATGAAAAGTATTTGGGAATCCAGCTGCCAGAGTGTTCATAACTAATGCCCTCCCCAGTACCACCAAAAACCAGATGGTAGGTTCACTTCCTGATGGGTGCAGGGGTCCTTCCATGCCTGAGCTGGTTCAAAGGGAAAACAGAAACATCAAACAAACAAACAAACTTCCCTGAAAAGGCACATTGTAAATGCAGTCACCTACACTTAGAGGTCTCTGAGAGAAGAGGTGTCCTCAGTCCCCACAGCGTTTTCTTTCTTGTCTCCTACGTAGTTTACATGCTCTTGATTTACAGCTTTAATCATGGTTCATGGTAGTTTAAACATATATCGATGCAAAAAAGAAAGTTCAGTTGAGGTGGTATTTGCAATATCACAAAAATAACCCCATGAGACAGGACTCCTAGGGCAGTCCTTGTCCGGAGATGTGAAGTGAGCTAGGAGGGGGACCTCACAAAGGCAGTCAGGGCGGGGAGCACACCGCCAGGAAGGCAAGGAGCTTGGGAGAGTGCTACTCATGCCACTGTGCAATTTCCCTGCAATACGATTAAAATAAAAACATGATTGCAGTGATAGTGTGCATAGCTTTGAAGAATTAGAATACTGATAAGTTTTGTTGAAATGTGGTGGCTCATTGTTCTCTTTCCATCCATCAACAGGGTCTACATCTTGGAAGCAACCAATTTCAATTTCTTTCTGTGTTTATAGGTCTGAATAATGTTCTTATGCTGCTAATGCTTGATAATCGGTTTTGAAATCTACTGCTAGCTCCTCATGATATATAAGAATTTAAAAATCTCTAATGCACGCTGTTATGGTTTGGATGTGAGGTGTCCCCCAAAAGCTCATCTATGAGAAAATGCCAGAAGGTTTAGAGGAGAAATGATTGGATTATAAGCCTCGACCCCCCGATCAATCAATCCCCTGATGGGATTAACTGAGTGGTAATTGAAGGCAGGTGGGGTGTGGCCAGACAAGGTGGGCATTGGGGCGTGGCTTTGGGGTATATATTTTGCATCAAGCAAGTGTATTCTCCCCTCCCCCCTCCCCCTCCCTCTCCCCCTCTCCCTCTCCCTCCCCATCTCCCGATCATTATGTGAACTGCTTCCTTTCACCACATTCTTCCACATTCTTCCACCAACGATGTTCAGCCTCACTTTGAGCCCTAGGAATAGAGCCTGCTGTTTGTGGACTAAAACCTCTGAAACCATGAGTCCCCAAATAAACTTTTCCTCCTCTAAAATTGTTCTTGTCAAGTCTTTTAGTCACAGCAGTAAAACTGACTAACACACATATGTCTCTCTCCTCGTTTTCCTATCAGTGTGTTTACATTAGATGTTGTTTTCTGCTGAGTCATATATTACTTAAGGATTAGAGTTTCTTCCTCTTTTTAAAATTTTTTTTTTAATTTTTGGGGGTACTGGGGATTGAACTCAGGGGCACTTGACCACTGAGCCACATCCCCAGCCCTAGTTTGTATTTTATTTAGAGACAGGGTCTCACTGAGTTGCTTAGGGCCTCGCTTTTGCTGAGTCTGGCTTTGAACTTGAGATCCTCCTGCCTCAGTCTCCAGAGCCGCTAGGATTATAGGTGTGCACCACTGTGCTGGGCTAGAGTTCCTAACCTTTATAAATTTTTTTTAATTAGAACTTTATGGTTATACTTAGTAGTTGGGTTCATCCCAACAAACTCATACATGCATGGAAATCTGTTTCAGTTCATGACCCCCCTTTTCCCTCCTTTACCTCCCCTCTCCCCTTCTCCCTCCTCTTCTTGCTCGTCTATTAATTTGTATTTGATTGGTTCCTTATGTCATCTTATCTTTCTTCCCTCTCTCTTTTATTTTACTCTAGCTTCCACATATGAGAGAAAACATTTGACCTTTGAGTTTGAGTTTGTTGAGTTGCACTTAGCATGATAGTGTCCATTTCCAACTATTTCCTTTTCTAAATTTTCCTCCTTCCTGAGATTAGTTATCGCTTCTTTTTTTTAATTTGGTCATCTCTTTCTGCAGGGTATATACATACATACAATATTTAATATGTAGAAATGATTATATAATTATATGTACACATTTGTAATATTAATATAGACAATACCCTAAATATAAACCAGCTGTTTCATCAGTTTTAGTGCCTACAAATATTATGTTCTCGATATTCAAATGAACAGGTTAATTTTTTTTATATGTATTTCTCTATCACCTGCTTCAATTCTTTTCCTCTTTTCTTCTGTTTTATAGCTGTCATCCCAGGACTGTCCTTTTCTGTGGTATTGGGAAAACTCTTTCCCATTTTGCTCTCTGGAAATTTCTGTGTTCTAGATCACAAGTCTCATTTTTCTTGGTTTACTCCCTTCTTTACTTGGAGCATACTCTCTAGTGAGCCTACAAAAAGTGCACTGGGGGTAAATTACTTGATTCTTACAAGTCTCATCATATCAGACTCTACTTTTTTACATAGTCGAGAAAAACCACCTAGGAAAAATTTTTCCTCCAAATTTTTAAGAATTCTTCTACCATTTTCTAGATTCCAGTGCTGCTGTTGAAACTTCCAATGTTATTTTGATTTCTGATATTTTATTTATTTATTTATTTTTTGGTGGTGCTGAGGATTGAACCATGGGCCTCATGCACTGTAGGCAAATGTTGTACCACTGAGCCACATCCCCAGTCTCACTTCTCACTGATGCCCACTTTTTCTCTATCTGCTGTCCCCAAATGATCTTTTTGTTTAATGTATTAGATCTTCTGAACAATCATGTCCTTAAGTTCTGAGAATATTTTTGAATAGCTTATTTGATAAAATTTCTCTCCTTAATTTTTGTAATTGCTGGATTGAACTCTTAATTTTTAAATAGTTTTTGCTGATTTTTCATCTATCTTTTTTTGTCTCTTACACTAATTGTTTTATTTGTTCCAATTAGTTGTACATAACAGGAGAATGCATTTATACATTTTGACATATCATACATAAATTTCTTCTACTTTAATTTCCACTTCTTCCACTAAAATTTTGCATCTCATTTTTTTTAATTTCAAAGTTCTATAATTTTTTTCTTATTGCATTCTGTGCTGCTTTTAGAAATAATATCTTCTGTTAATGGTAGTATTTTAAAATTTATTTTCTGGTTCCTGCTTTGTTTTACTTCTGTTTCCAAGTTTGTTTTGGCCTCTCTTTTTTACATTATCAGCCTTCCTCAAAGACCTGAGTGGAGAGTGCTGTCCATTCCCCTTCGCATGCAGCAAAGTGCATTAACGATGTTCAGTGACTTCTTGTTTTCTATTTGTGTGTCCGTGTAAGTGGATATTCATTTTCCATTAGTATTTTTCACACAGAGTCAAAGGGTAGAAAAATCGAGTAGTATGTTTTGACCAACAATTTTAAAAAGAGAAGCAAAATGAAATGGGAAAGGAGGGAATGGAATTTCACAGAATAAAAGTGAAAATACCAGCGTGGGAATGAATTGTGTGCTGGTATTCTGGAATCAGTGGGCAGGAAGGTCTTTCAGCATGTACTTACCTCATCCTGCTGCTCCTGTGCCTCCCTCCTGCCTACCTTCATCTCTGGTAGCTTTAGCTGGGTTTTATTTACCTGCCTGGAGAACCTCCAAGGTGACTCAGCACTTCCTCTCATCTCATCATTGCCTGATTCTGGGGTTTTCAATTGTTGCAAATAAATTTTAATGAGTAGGTGAGGTAGTAAATCAGGTATCTGTGAATAATGAGGATCAGCTCGACAGCTAAAATACTGGATGAAATCGCACAAAAATAGAAAAGATGCTCAAAATTCTGAAGTCCTTTTGTTGTTCAGGAGGAGAGTAAGTATACTCATTTTAGGTGTTTAAGTTAAACATGCATGAAAGAGTTTAAAAAGTCATATGTTTCAAAGAATAAAAAGAATCCTTGTATTGCAAACAATAACAACCACAAGGTGTCATTTATTCCCATCAAACTAGCAAAAATTAACAGCCAATAAAAACAAGTACTGGTGTGCGTACTGGGAAACAGACACACATAATGCTGGTGGAGGTAACTATGGGACCATTCTGGGCCGACACCAAGGACCAGCAGCAAGAGGGTCTCTCTTTCCTGCTCAAACTTCATTTCCCTCGGATACTTAGCCTTCTTTGGTTTCAGATGTTTTTTGCGTTGCTCTAGAGGTTCTAGAGTTTTGGCTCAGGCAAGGGTAAAGTAGCTCTGTGTGTCCAAATAGACATTGTTAACAATTAAGAGTTAGAACTTTTTTTTTTTTTTGTACTGGGGATTGAACCCAGGGGCACTCCACCACTGAGCCACATCCCCAGCC
>JAJEJO010002738.1:48713-70991 GCA_020662805.1 Glaucomys volans
GAGTTGCTTAGGGCCTCGCTAAGTTGCTGAGGCTGGCTTTGAACTCATGATCCTCCTGACTCAGCCTCCCAAGTGCTGGGATCACAGGCGTGCGCCACCATTGCGCCTGGCAAGAGTTAGAACTTTTGACAAAAATTTTAAAACAATTTTCACATGAATTATAGTGCTGTTGGCCCTGAGTTTAATGCTCGTGAATCAAGAATGCAGTGCATGCAGAAAAAAGGAAGAGGAAATGCCAGTCTGTGTGTGAGGCCACTCTAGAAATTGTTAAAGTAACATCCATAGTGAGTGATGGAAAAGATAGAAAAGCAGCTAAGTTTGTGAATTTATGAGGTGATGACTGATTTTTGACATGCATAGTGGACAGCATTGTTGTGGAACCGAAAGGCAAGGAAATTTATGGTATTACCCAGGGTCAGAAAAATGTTACAACCTTCTCCGCTGGCTGACTGTCTCACACATTTCAAAAGGTGGTAAGGCATGAAAAATGTTAAACTTGCAGGGAAAGAAGGAACTGCAGCTCTGGCAGCTGCAGAACAATTTTTAAAATACCCACTGAGTGTTATACAGGGGAAGGGTTAACTGGAGGATCTTGTTCTAAGCTTTGATTTGTCAGGTTGCAGAGGGAGCTTAGTAGTGGAGTGCTTGCCTGGCACGTGCAAGACCCAGGGTTTGATCCCCAGCACTGAAAAACAGACAAGCAAAATAAAACCCAAAAGCTTTAATTTATTTATGATTGCATTTTATTCTAATTCTTGGGATATAGTTTTGCTGGGTATATAATTTTAGGTTGACAGTTTGTTTTGATACCACTGTCCTCAGGGTTCTGATTTTCTGGTTGAAAAATCAGTTTTTCTACTATTTGATTATCTAAGGGCCTTTTTCTTCTGTCTGCTTTGGGATCATCCTTTTCTTTGGCGAATGACAAGCTCAATGATATATTTACCGACCTCACTTGAGATTCATTGTGTTTACTTTATTTAAGGATTGGTTCATTTTGTTGATTTTGGAAATTATCTCCCATTACCTTTTCAAATACTGCCTGTTCCCCTTTCCCTCTACTAACTCACACGGAGCTCTACTACTCTTATCCCAGTCCTCATGCTTCCTGTAACATCTCTTAACTCTCCTATTTGTCATTTTTGGCAATCACTTCAAATCGATCCAACTGTAAGGAGTATGATCAACCAACAGCCTTCAGCTGTTCACTGCTCAGAAGCCACAGCTGCCTTTCCCAAGATCACTGGATCAGTCACCATCCACCAGCTAGGGTTTGAGGGGATATAAAGACCCTGATTGGTTCTCTATTCAGAACAATTTTGACCAGAAATACTTACTTCAGGGCTTCCTGGTGGATTGGGGAAGGCTTTGTTAGGACTCTATTTCATCTGATTTCCCTGCCCAGCCCTGTCTCTGCCTCTTTACTTTATGATTTTGGATTCTTAATTATCAGTCTATACCCAAGACTGAGTTTCAGCATCTGCTTGCAGAGGATGTGACCTGTGACATGGCAGATCAGACATAACCATAAAGAGAACTTTTAAACTGGAAACACTTCTCTAAGTGAAGTGGCAACACTGGTGGGATTTATAAGACAGGACCCCTAGTATCCTGTAATCCTAGGTATTTCCTTCATTAAGAGAGACAAACGTCTTCAAAAATCAAGATTAGAACCCAGAGATGGAGAAAGAAAAGAGGAAATGTGTAGCTTTTTCTAAGACTCATAAATGAATTAAATGGTTTTACAGTAGAATTCTTCTCTAAAAATAGACTAGTATTTAGGGTACAGATATTGGAGCCAGACAGAGTTCAAAACCATGATTCTGCAAGGCTATCTTTATTGTTCCAGAAAATTCTTTTAACCTCTCTGCTTCAGTGCCTTTATATGTAAAATGGGAATAAAAGTGATACCTCCTACCTTGTGAGTTTAGAGTGAGTTTATATATGTAATATAGAAATAATTGACATATAGTATTCACTACCTATGTGTTAGTATCATTGCGTATGTAAGATTTCTATGTAGATATTTCTCATGGAGTAGAACTATATCTATAATGTAAAACTTCTGATGAGTTTACGCTAATATCACAAAACTCAATAATGACCCTACTTGTTCCAGAGAAATCTTTCTTCTGTGTAAACTATTATTTTACCCCTTGTTTATACTTCAAGGGCCTTGGGGAGCCAGTTATTTTATCAGGTACTAACACTCTGGGGCAGGTGCCCAGAGCACTATGTCCAGAAGAAACCAGCAAGCTTCCCTATCAATGTCCTCAAAGCTGGCTATGCATTAGATTATCTAGGAAGTGTTTCTCAAAACACTAATGCTTAGGCCCCAGTGTAAGACAGTCTGAATGGTTTGTAAATTTCAGGCATCAGTACTTACGACATGCTTCCATTGAGACACTTACACATTTTGAAACATATGCAACTAATGGCTATACACATGCAAAAGAATAAACAGAGTGGGAGAGAGAATTTGCGGTATTTTTTTATTTCGTTTTTGTTTGTTGTGGTTTTTTTTTCTTTTTTTTGCATAGAAAAACGGTTAGTTGCATAGATAGGTTAAGTGGCATAAGACACGCATCAGGAAACAAAAATGAATGAAACTGTGGGTGGAACAGAGGGAGAGAAACCAAGGAAGTAATTATAGGTTTCAAGAATTCCTCAAAACCAGTTATAATATTTACCCTAAATTTCCTTAAGCTTTTGGTAAAACTACTGCCTCTGAGGGACTTGGGGGAGTTTAAGCTGTGAACATATCTCAGACCCACAAAGCAATCTTTTTGCACAGGCAACTCAAACACTAAAGTAGTGGTGGTCAAACATTGGCACTTGGTGGGCATTCATAGGGGACAGTCCCTCAAACTCTTAACCCAGTCTAGATAGCCACTCCAGAAAGGATGCAGGCTGCAAGGGAGGCCTGCCTCTGGTCAGTGCCATAGGACTAACACCATTACCTGCTTAGGTTCCTTGAGCGACCGGCTGGCTGAGCCAGTACATAGTTTTGGAGCAGGGGATGAAGTTCACTGCCTGGAAGAGAGGCCGGCATGTGCTTACTCTAGCAGGAACTCTCAGCACCTGTAGAGTTCTGGCCTCTTGACCAGGCTTTTCGCTGCAGGCCTGCTCGAGGGAGAAAGGACACCTACCCTACCTTCACCTCTTGACCATACACTGCTATGTGACCAGGCCAAAGGTCTAACTGCAGCAATGGTAAGGATACAAACAGGCAAAGAAACATCACTAGTCATTTGAGGAGACAGGGATGTTTGAAAAAGGGAGCTCAGGCTGAATAATCAGATTAGGTGCTTTCTAAGGAAGCAGAGCTAATGGAGGAATTGCAGAAAATGTTAATAAAAACATAATGAAGGCTTTTCAGGATATTTGCTTAAAGAACAAATTAGAGTTGCTGGAATAAAAAATTCTGAATTTAAAGATGTATTAGGAAAATGCAGAAAATATACTCTGACAAATCTGACATTCCCGTAAGATAGCAATTGAGTCAGCCATTAGTTTTTTCCTTTACAAACTCAACAAACATCTAATTCCTTTCATTTTCCCAATTTTAATTTTTTTAGTAATCTTTATTTGCTTCTGAACTCTCCTAAATATCTCCATATCTTTTTTAAAAAAATAATCAATTTAACCAGCACAACAAAGCCACTGGGTTCTGTGTGACTAAATGTCCTTATAAGTAGAGAGAAGCTTCCCCTCAGCAACTGTCAGAGTAACCCTCTAACGCAGTCAGGATTCACAGATCCAAAGCAAAATATGTGTCCACTTGGCAACATCATGGCCGTGGGGAACAAGAACATCTGTTTTCAGATGGATTATATTTTCTGCATAATGTCTTCTCTTCCTTCCTACTACTTCCTTTCACCTCAAAGAATTCAGAGTGGTTTTAATAGTATAATTTCTGTTATTGTTATTTAATGTTTATTGAGTAATGGAGCAGGAAACACATCAGTGAACTCTTGACTACTAGACAATAGTTATCCATTAGCTTTGATGAAGAGATCTTTTGGAAATAGTTCAACATTCAGATTGGCAAATGCACTCAAGAAATTACTTTCTGAGATGGAAAAATGTCAAAAGGATCCATATCTATTCCTGAGAGAAAGGGAACACATTGTATCTTTAAGAAGTTCTGTGCTTACAACCTTTGAAAGTGCTCCTGACGCCATTGCTCCTACCTTCTTGTTCCTTGATGGTGGTCTCCATCTGGAGGGGCGAGGGAAGAGGGAGAGAAGGAGCAGGGAGACAGAGCAACGGTGTGAATGGATGGAGAAAAACGAATCAAGTAAGTAATAAGGCCACAAATCAGATGTGAAGTGGGTAGCTTACCTCCAATGTCCAATTTCCACCTTGTTCATATTTTTTAGATTCCTGGAGCATGGAAGAATCTGAGAGAATCTCTATTTCAGTCCTTGACCTTAATAAATAAGAGAACTACATATTATGGATGTTAGGAGACTTGCCTGAGGCCACACAACTACATAGTGATAAAGATAGAGCAATCCAGGCTCTGGTTTTCAAATTCAGCATCCTCTCCACTACTGACTCCTTCTCAGACAGGCCCTTGCTATGCAGTCTTATATAAGCTTTTCTTTCCTTGTTTTGTTTTAAATCCAGTTCCCACTTTCCAGCTCAGGGCTCCAGTTGAATGAAAGTCAGGTGGTATGGGCGCTCAGGTGTTCTGGTCTTACATGCAAGTGGTGAGAGTCGTCAGAACAAAATGGTCCTCTTGTGGTGTGGAATGAACCCATTTCCTGCAATACATAATAAAAGCTTATCTAACCCAAGGAATAGACTGGAATGAACTCCAAAGTAGTAAAGACTCAGGGAGGCTTAATCAATAATTCAGCTCAGCAAACTCTGAAGCCAAACAGTTGGTCAGATAATTTGTGATAATGGGCCTGGTTTTATTAGGTGCTGCAGGTGAAGCAATAGATTCATGGGCTCACTGCTGTCGGGAAACTAACACCAACAGGAAGAAATAAATAGGAAACAATGAAATACTTAAATATTAAGTAGCTGCCAATGGAGGTTTGGTATAGTGTTTCTCAACTGATCCCAAGAACATGGAGTTTCTGTTATTTTCTCTTCTATATCAACATTTTTTGTTTTCATTTCTAGTGGTCATTTAAAAATTAGTATTTCATATGGGTATTCTACTCAGCTGGCATGTCCCTTTGAAAACAACTGCTCTGTGTTTTCTGGAGTCCCATTGATCTCCAAAAAGCACTCTTTGGTGATGGTGAGCTAATGAGCAAAGAATAAAGATAAAATTATTATGTAAATTGTGCCTTTGCGCTAAGCATGGGCCAAATGGCATCTCTGCAGGCCATGAGAGCAAAGGGTTCACTGCATTGTAGTCTAGGAATGCAACCAGACCACTGCCTGTTATCACAGCGCCCAGCACCAAAGAAATTGCTCTGGAGCAAATAGGACCAAATTCTCGTTGAAAGTGGTAATTCGATGTGGGGACACTATCTGCCCTACAACATTAAGGCTGTGATTTTGAATATATAGGTTGTGTACTTTTATATTTGAGAATTATTGGGGTTTTATTGTTGTGTAGCTGATACAAGGAATTTATGGCTAGTTTTCATAAAAAAATACTAAATTAAAATTATAATTTTTATATTATATATTTATATATATACAATATAAAATATATATATTATATTACATATAATATATTGATATATTATATATTATATATTTTTTATAATTATAATTATAATTTTAAATTAAAAATTTAATTTTTAATTTAAATAAATTTGTTAGGGTCTTTAAGAATCCCCTTCTCCTTTTTTTCCCCCCCTTGTATTTCTTTCAGTATTGGGGGTTAAACCCAGGAGCACTTACCACTGAACTACATCCCCAGTCCTTTTTATTTTTATTTTGAAACAGGGTCTCAGGGTCTCACCAAGTTACTGAGGGTCTTACTAAGTTGCTGGGGCCAGCCTTGAACTTTCGATCCTCCTGCCTCAGCCTCCCAAGAGGCTGGGATTGCAGGTATGCGCCATCACACCTGGTTCCCTTTCTCCTTTAAGAGAGTTCAGTACTTGGGTGAAGACTGAGAAACTGTGGTGTAAACCATGAATGGAAGAGTTTGAACACAAGCAGAAGGTTCTAGCTTCAAGTCCCTTGGACAGCAGAAGCCAGGCCGGACTAGGCAGTCAAATTACCACAATCCAATTTGAGACCAGCTTGCTGGAAACCAGAGGGAAAATGCAGATGTTGTCCTGTGTGGCTCCCTAATGGGGGGTTGGCCTGGAGGAGTGTGGCTGGGTGCACTGGGCTCACCAGAGGGACTGTGAATGATAATAACAAGGGCAGACTTCTAAGCACTCCATTTCAGTGCAAGCAAACTCTGGTCCTGAGAGCACAAGCATTTGTCCCCAGGGAACTCTTTTTCTCTCCAATCAGCATCATCTCAGAGAGGCAGAAAATGGAAAACTCTTTGGCAAATAATGCTACCCTGTAATTCTGCATTATCTTTGATTAATGAAGAAGGACGAGCAAGCTCCAGTGGAATCTGGTGCCGGATTGGCATCACAGTTTAGAAGACCATCAGGAAATTACTCTTCCCTGGTCTTGCTACGCCTTGCTTGGCTTCTGGTCCTTTGGACTCATATTCTCAGAGGATATGCTTTCTTTGCTCATGGTCTGAGACTTAAAGTCAGATATAGATTTCAATAACTTGTGATCTCACCAATAATTCATTTTCATACTTTCCCAGAATATGTATTTTTTTACTTCTGTTTGAGGTATTACTATGCAAGTGTTCTTTTAAAAAATTGTATTAAGAATGTGTAACATAAAATATACCTTTTTAATCACTCCTAAGTGTGTGGTTCAGTGTATTCACATTGCTCTACAACCAATCTCCAGAACATTTTAGATCTGCAAAACTGAAACTCTGTAACCCTTAAACAACAGCTTCCTGTTTCTTCCTCCCCCAGCCTCTGATGATCACTACTTCACTTTGTGTTAGTATGAATTTGACATTTTAGATACCTCAGATAAGTGAAATCATACAGTATTTGTCTCTGGTGACTGATTAACTTCCCTTAGCATAATGTCCCCAAGGTTCATCCATGTCCTTGTATGTATAAGAATTTCCTTCCTTTTGAAGGTTGAATAATATTCCTTTGTATGAAAAAAAAACACACTTTGCTTATCCATTCATCCACCTGAATTGCTTCTACCTCTTGACTATTACAAACCCTGCTGCTATAAGATGGGTATGTAAATGTATATTTTGAGATCCCGCTTCAAATTCTCTTGATACACACACAGAAGAAGAATTGCTGGATCATATATCCTGTTTGGTATTTTGAGTAGCTACCACACTGTCAGCCTGTGTCTATGGCATTTTCCATTCCCACCAACAGTGCATAGACATTTCACTTTTCCTCCCATTTGTCAACACTTGTTATTTTCTGGTTTTATTTTATTTTTGATAGCATCTATTCTTAATGGATGTAAATGATACCTCATTGTGGTTCTGATTGTGTTTCTCTAGTAAGTAGTGATGTTGAACAACTTCTCAAATGCTTGTTGGCCATTTATTTGTTACCTTCAGAGAAATACCATTCAAGTCCTTTGCCCATTTTTAAAATCAGGTTAGTTAAGCTGAGCATGGTAGAGCATGCTTGTAATCCCAGCAGCTCGGGAGGCTGAGGCAGGAGGATTGCAAGTTGGAGAACAGCCTGGGCAATTTAGTGAGACCCTGTCTCAAAATTAAGAGCCAGACGGTGTAACTCAGTGGTAAAGAATCCCTGGGTTTAATCGCTGAATTAAGAAAAAAAAATCAGGTTTTTTTTGTTTGTTGTTGAGTTATAGGAATTAATTATGTATTCAGGATATTAACTCCTTATCAGATGTATGATTTGCAAATATTTCCTCCCATTCCATAGGTTGCCTTTTCACTGTGCTGGTTGTGTTCTCTAATGTACAGAAGTTTTATATTTCCACACAGCCCTATTTATCTACTTTTACTTTTGTTACTTATGCTTTGGTATCATATCCAGGAGATATTTGAAAAATCCGATGATACGGTGCTTTTCCCCTAGGTTTTCTTCTAAGTGTTTTATAGTGTTACATGTTAAGCTAGGTCTCTATTCTCTTTTGATTTAATTTTTGTATGTGGTGGAAGATAAGGGTAAAAATATTTGCATACAGATATTCGTTTTCCTAACATCGTTTGTTGAAGGGACTCTTCTTTTCCCATTTGAATGGTCTTGGCACTCTTGCCAAAAATTATTTGACTCTGTATATAATGGTTTATTTCTCAGAAATATTTCCCTGATTGTCAGGTCGAATTTGGGCGGCTGCAGGGGTGGGAGCAAGGTCACCTAGCAACACACTGTGCCAGAAGTGACCAATGAGGCAGACCTACTGACCCTGACGTCCACCTAGGGTCCACCTTTTCCTGGGCAGGACCCCCTAGCCCCTTCCCCTGTATAAAACCCCTGAGCAGCCAAAGCCACGTGCGATTTCTTCTGGCTTCCCCCTGACTTTCACCCCGGCGGGGGCGGGGGGGCTGGAGATTTCACCCGGAACACAGACTCTAATAAATCTCAATCCACTACTTTTGTCTGACTCTGGTGAACCCGCCTGGCGAGCTTACGTCTTTGGCCACCCACTGCCTTGCAAGCTTTCACTGATCTCTGTCTTTATGCAAGTACCTCGCTGTTTTGATTACCGTAACTTTTCAGTAAGTTTTGAAATCAGGAAATGTGACACCTCAAATTTGTTTTCTTATTTTTATTATTTTGCTTGTTTATTTTATTGGTACACTGCAATTACACATAATAGTGGGATTCATTATGCCATAGCCATACAGGCACATAGCACATTTTGATTAATCTCATTCCCCAGTGCCATCCTCTTCTCTTTTAATTCAATTTTTATTGGTGCGTTGTAGTCATTCATTATAGTGGGATTCATTGTGACTTATTCCCACATGCACATAACATAATTTGCTCAATTTCCTTCCCCAGTGTCTCCTTTCCTCCTCCCCTCCCTTTTCCCCCAGTCCCTTTTCTCTATTCTGGTGGTACCTCTTCCAATTTCATGAGATCCCCTCCTTTTTTCTCGGTAGCTACAGTGTATGAGAGAAAACATATGACCATTGACTTTCTGGTCTGGCATTGCTTAGCATAATTCTTGAGTTCCATCCATTTTCTACAAATGACACAATTTCATTCTTTATGACTGAATAAAACTCCATTGTGTATATACAACACATTTTCTTTTTTCCACTCATCTGTTGATGGGTACTTAAGCTGGTTCTATAACTTGGCTATTGTGAATTGCAGTGCTATAAACATGGGTATGCATGTGTCACTACAGTATTCTGACTTTAATTCTTTTGGATAAACACCAAACTGGTATAGCTGGGTCATATAGTGTTTCCATTCATAGTCTTCTGGGGAAACTCTACACTGATTTCCATGGTAATTCTAATTAACAATCTCGTCAACAGTGTATAAGTGTTCCTTTCCCCCATATCCTCACTAGCATTTATTATTACTTGCATTCTTGCCATTCTAACAGGAGTGAGATGAAATCTCAGTGTAACTTTTATTTGCATTTCCCTGATTATTATAGATGAACATTTTTTCATGTATTTGTTGTTCATTTGCATTTCATCTTTTAAAGAAGTATTTGTTTAGTTCATTTGCTGGTTTATCAATTGGGTTATTTGGTTTTTTGGTAATGAGATTTTGGGGTTTTTATATATTCTGGATATTAATACAGCTTAATAGCTGGGAGAGATTTTTATCCCATTCTATAGGTTCTCTCTTCATGCTCTTATTTCCTTTGCTGTGCAGAGCTTTTTTTATTATTTACCATTCCATTTATTAATTCTTCATATTATTTCCTAAGTTTTAGGAGTCCTATTGAAGCAATCATGCCTGGCCTATGCTTATGTGTTGGAGTTGACCCTAGGATTTCTTCTAGCATTTGCAGAGTTTCTGGTCTAATTCCTATTTCTTTGATCCATTTTGAGTTGACTTTTGTGCAGGATGAAAGATAGGGATCTAGTTTTACTCTTCTTCTTTTGGGTATCAAGTTTTCCCAGTACCATTTGTTAAAAAGTCTGTCTTTTCTTTAACATGCTTTTGGCACCTATCTCAAAGATCAGATGAGTGTATTTGTGTGAGTTTGTCTTTGCGTTTTATCCTATTCCACTGGTGTTTGTGTTTTTATGATAGTGCCTTGCCATTTTTTGTTGTTACGCTCTTTAGTATAATTAAAAATGAGTATTGTTACCCTGAGACAATATTTCTTTTTGTTCTAGAATTGCTCTAGGTATTCTGAGTCTTCTATTCTCCCACTTGACTTTTCAGGTTCTGTGAAGAATATCATTGGTATTATGATGGGGATTACATTGAATCTGCAGATTGATTTTGGTAATATGGCCATTTTAAAATATTAACAATGCCTATCCATGAACATGGGAGATCTTTCCCTCTTCTAGATCTTCAATTCTTTTTCTTTCTGCAGTGCTCTGTTATTTTAATTGTAGAGGCCTTTCATCTCCTTGGTTAGATTTCTTTCTTTCCTTTCTTTTTTCTTTTTCTTTTTTTTGGGAGGCTATTGTGAATAGAATTGTTTCCCTGATTTTTACACCAGTGCATTCATTATCAGTGTGATTTTTGATTTTTTGTGTGTTGATTTTGTATTCTGCAACTTTGCTGAATTGTTTTTTTGTTAGTTTTGGAAATCTTGTGGCAGAGCTTTGTGGATGTCCTAAGTATGGAATCATATCACCTGAAAAGTGTGATAATTTGACTTTTTTCCCCCTTGTCTATATACCTTTTTATTCTCTTGCCTAATTGCTGTAGTTAAAATTTCAAATACTATACTGAATAGGAGTGGTAATAGTGGAAAACACTCTTTTTTTATTCCTGATTTGAGAGGAAATACTTTCAATTTTCCTGCATTCACTATGATGTTAGCTGTGGGTTTGCCATATATAGTCTTTAAACTTTTGAGGTAAGTTCTTCTATCCCTAGTTTCTTCAATGTTTTTATCATAAATGGATGTTGAATTTTTCTAAGTCTTTTCATGCATTAAGATGATTATGTGGTTTTGTCCTTGACTCTAATAAATGTGAATTATATTTATTGATTTGTCTATGTTGAAACATCCTTGCATCCCTGGAATAAAACACACTGGATCATGATGTACAGCTTTCTTAATGTGTTGTTGAATAAGATTGGCTAATATTTTAAGGATTTTTTTTTCATTTATGTACATTAGGGATCACCAGGGATATTGGCCTATAGTTTTCTTTCTTTTATGTGTCTTTATCTGCTGTAGCTATCAGGGTGATGCTAGTTTCACAAACCAATTTGGAAGTGTGCTCCCCCATCCTTCTATTCCATGGAAAGATTTGAGAGTATTTGCAGTATTTTTATTTTGTTTTGTGTGTGTGTGTGTGTGTGTGTGTGTGTGTGCATATGCATGTGTGATATTGAGGATCGGACCCGGGGGTGCTAGATACCACTGAGCTATATCCCCAACCCTTTACAATCTCACTAAGTTGCTGAAGCTGACCTTAAACTTGTGATCCTCCTGTCTCAGCTTCCCAAGTTGTTAGGGTCACAGGCATGTGCCACAATGTCCAGCTGCATTAGTTCTTCTTTAAAGGCCTGGTAGAATTCAGGTAAGACTCAATTTTGTCATGGGCTTTTCTATGTTGGAAGACTTTTTATTACTGCTTCAACCTCTTGGTTTAGTTTTTCTATATCCTCTTGTTTCAATATTGGTCGGTAATATGTGTTTAGAAATTTATCAGTTTTTTCTAGACTTTCCAATTTACAAGTCTTTAAAATAATTCCTAATGAGCCTCTGGATTTTTGTAATGTCTGTAGTGACAATTTTTTTTCATCTAATTTTATTAATTTGGACCTTTTTTCTTTTGATTTTCTAAGGTTTTATCGATCTTATTTATCTTTTCAAAGAATCAATGATTTGTTTCATTGATATTTTGTATTTTTTAATTATCTAATTAATTTTGGCTCTGATTTTAATTACTTCCTTTCTTCTACTGGTTTTGGAATTGGTTTGCTCTTATTTTTCTAGGGCCTTCAAATGCATCATTATGTTGCTTATTTGGAATCTTTATATGTAGACATTCATAGCTACAAAGTTTCCTCTTGGAAATACTTTCATAGAGTGTCAGAGATTGTAAAATGTTTTATCTATCCTCTCATTTGATTTTAAGAGCTTTTGAATTCCCCCCTGGATTTCTTTTACTAATTTTATGTCTGCATGACCTATGCATTGGTGACAGAGGTGTGTTATTGTAAGTTTTCATGTCAAGTAATGTTTGTTTTATGTAATTAGTATACCAAAATTTGAGGCATAAATATTTATCATTTTATCATCTTGTTGAATTGTTTCCTTTTCCAATATGAAATACTCTTTGTCTCCTGTGATTAATTTTGTCTTTCATTTGACCTTGTTGGATATGAAAGTAGCTACTCCTGCTTTCTTTTGGGTTCCATTTCATGGAACATCATTTTCCATCCTTTCACTTTCAGTCTACAGTTGTCTTTGCCTGTAAGATGAATCTCTTGCCAACAATATATAGGTAGGTCTTATTTTTCAATCCAATATGGCAGTTTATGTCTTTCAATTGGAGAGTTGAGACCATTTATATTCAATGTTGATGTCATTATGTACAGATACTTATTAATCCCATCATTTTATTTCTAATGTTTAATTTGGTCTTCTCTATTGATGACACTTTAAACTGATTTTTTATTTGATTTATTGTCCCTTTTATTTCTAGGATTTTCTTTTTTCAATACCTCTCTTTTTGTCACTAATATTCTGAACTGTCTGCCTTATTTGATTTTGTTCTTTTCCTGTTATTCTCTTGGAGTTCATTGATTTTTTTATAACAATTCTTTTGAATTCTTTATCTGGTATTTTAATTTCTTTGAAGTCAATTGCTAGTGAATTTTGAAACTTAGGTGATGTCATGTTACCTTGTTTCTTTATTTTTCTTGTATTCCTATGTTGAAACTTGTGCATCTGTTGGAATTGAGTTCTTTCCATTTTTATATGGAAGGCATTTTTAGAGCACAGCTTTCTTTAACAAAGTATTCTGGAATATCAGGTTGTTATAAATTGTAGAAAATATTTCCAAATGTGTTCCATAATATAGTTTCTCTGCAAGTTCTTTGGTGAATATTAGTGTACTTTGATACAGTGTGTATTGTGTCAGATGATCCTGTAGTGGTGCTCCCTCCTCCACCAAAAATCTTCATTAAGCTTCTCCAGAGACCCTCAACATAATTGTTCTTAGACTATCAGCAAGAATTTCTTCAAAAGAGTTCAAACATAGTTGGGCTTCCTATTTTCCTGTTGCTCTGTCTTGTAATAATTAAATTTGGCCATGGGCTTCATAATGTTACTTCTGCTTTTGTGGTTAAGTGTGTAAAAATCTCTGAATAATCAAAAAAATTAGACAAGAGGTACCCTCTGTGAACTCAAAGACAAAAACCCTACTTTTATGTAGACTTCTGCAAATTTTGAGCCTCCAAGAACCCCCCCCCCACACACACACACACACTGGGTATAAAGTTCTAAAAATTTCTGGACTCAGGTTCAGAGGGAAGAATTGATGTAGGGAAAAACACCACTCTGGACCAGCTGCCACCAATAAACCTGCTCCCTGCTAATTCCTTGGTGTCCAGTTTCATCTGTCCTACATCATTTGGCAACCCAGTCCCATCATTTGGGACTGAGGAGCTTTTCTGCCTCTCTTGTCTCTGGGGTCAGGTTTCCTGGGGAAGGCAGGGGACAATGAGTCCCCTTAGCATGCAACACAGGCAACTCTTTACCTGAAGAAGGAATGACTCACCCAGCACCCTGGAGCTGCCACCCAGAGCACAACAGAACCCACAAGGAGAAGCAATCAGGACTAGGGAACTTGGAACACCACCCAGCTGAACAGGTAGGACCCAGATCCATTAGTGGTGGCCCATCTGATCCCCAAAGAGGCTTAAGCAGGTAGAGGAAAGGTTTGATCAACCTCTTAGGGTCCTGAGTAACCTCCAAAGGAGTTGGAACTGAAAAGGACCTGAGGAGTCACCAGGTAGTCTCTGTTCAGGGTCAGTGAGCAGAAGGGAAACCATGACTCCCTTTTTTGGTTTCGAATTTGTGGAATTTGGGGGTTTTGGGTGATATAGAAATTATTCTCTGACCATGTCTGTGTGAAAGTATGTGCAGGAGATGGACATAGGAAGGGTTCCAACCCGGGCTACCAAGTCAGTGCAGAGTCCCAATCCACCACTCCCTGCTGCCTCATACAAAGTGTGGCAGGATTTCACCACCTAACATCTAGGTGGACACTCCAGGTCAGGGGTTGGTACTGACCCGCAAGGCTAAGGGGATACTAAATCTCCCCAAGGAGAATGGCTGGAGATGGATAAAGCAAGTTTTGTCATAAGTGTGTGACACTGATGCAGGGTGGAACATGGGAGGCACACAAAGTAAACTGAGGCCCTTGGAATCTATGTTGAGAAACTTTAAAAAAGGTTTTAAGGCAGACTATGGGGTGAAACTCACTCCACAAAGGTTGAGTACTCTCTGTGAATTAGAATGGCCAACCTTAGGTATGGGCTGACCGCCCAAAGGATCTTTAGATGACTACCAGAAGGATCTTTAGATCTTTAGATGATTGCTGAGGTCTTTTTATTAGTTGTTGGAACCCAGACCAGTCCCCTTCTATCAATTGCTGGCAAGTGATGATACAGAAACAGCCCCCTTGGTTGAAAGCCTGTCTAGATGGACAGTCCAAACTAATGTTAGCTCTGACCATAGCAGCCTCTATGACCCAACAAAAGGCAGCTAAACAGAGAAAACCTGACAAAGACAAGACAGAAAAGGAACTAGTTTTGCCCAGTGAGCCTGAAGATAACCCGCCACCTTAAATGCCACTCTTCCTGACTTTGCCAAGACCATTGAGACAACAGGCAGACCCTTCAGACCCCTCATCCCCAGAGACAGCAGATGATGACCCTTCAACACCAGCTACTTCCTCCTCTGTGATGTCCTCAGGGTCAGAGGCTTCCCCAGGACAAAAGACTCCTCCTCCACCCCCAGAGACCAAGATGGGAACCTGTCCCAAGAACAGAGCCACAACCCAGGTGAGAGCTCTCCAGATGCCCCTACGAGAGACTAGAGGACCTGCCTGTGCTGACCACGAGGGAAATGTTCAAGGTGGACAATACATTTTTGTGTATCAGCCTTTCACCTCCACTGATCTCTTAAGTTAGAAAAATCATACCCCCTCCTACGTGGAAAGGCCCCAGGCCATGATTGATTTGATGTAATTGGTTATCCAGACCTACCAGCCTACCTGGGTGGACTGCGGCCAGCTCCTTCTAACTCTATTCAATTCAGAGGAGCACAGATGGGTGACCTGAACAGCTTTAAAATGGCTAGAGGAACATGCTCCAGATGCACAAGGCAGCACCCAAGCCTATGCCCAGGCCTCATTCCCTGACACAGACCCAGGGTGGGACCCCAACAAAGAAGACCTCCAAAAGATAGAGATTTCAATAAGCCCTCATAGGAGGCCTAAAAAAAGGGGGAAGGAAAGCCCTCAACATGAACAAGATATCAGAAGTGCTCCAAAAGCCTGATGAGAGTCCCAGCTAGCTCTGTGAACAACCGTGTGAGGCCTTCCGGCTCTTCACTCCCTTTGATCCTGAGGCACCAGACAACCAGCTGTTGGTCAAGGCAGCCTTTGTGGGACAGGCCCAGGATGACATTCACCAAAAACTACAAAAACTAGAGGGTTTTGCTGGGAAGAATGCCAGTGAGCTGATTGAAGGGGCCACCACAGTGTTGGTCAGTCTAGACCAAGAGGCCAATGTGAAGCAGACTGAAAGATGAAGAAGATGGGGCTCCTTGAAGCTGCCCTTACTGCAAACCCAGGAGTCACCCAAAGGGGATCCACCAGAAAACAAACAAACAAACATCAAAATTGGGGCCAAACACAAGACTGGAGGAAGGTCTGCCTGGAAGGACCACCTCACCTGGGGACTCAGCAGAGGCTAAACTAATGTCCCTATTGCCATCTAGAGAGCCACTGGAAAAATGAAGGCCGCCAGCTGAAGGAAGACAATTGGGCTGCTGCTACTCCTTGCCAGGACAAGAGAGGCCAAGTCATTCAAGGGTGATACTAGCCCTACAAACAGGTCCCTCATGATGCTCAACACCTCAGACACCCCTCTGATGCCCCTAAGAAAGATTTTGTGGGACTGGGAGCCATGAAAAATTAGGAGGAGGACTAGGACTGACCAGGCTCCATCCCTTTGGGCCCCCAGGAGCCTATGGTCCAAGTGCTTATAGGGGCCCAACCTATGAACTTTATGGTGGACACTGGAGCTTACCATTTGGTGATGACGCAACCTATGGGCCCACTTTCAAAGAAACAGACACAATTGTGGGGGCCACAGGCAACAAAGCTTGTCATCCTTTCCCGTTGCCCTGGCATTGTAATTTAGCAGGCCACGAAGTGGTCCATGAGTTCCTGTACCTGCCAGATTGCCCAGCACCACTGATGGGTCGAGACCCGCTGGGAAACCCCAGACCCAGATGACTTTTGATGCAAGAGGCCAGGCAGTGTTGTCATTGGGAAAACCTGAAGCAAGAATTTAAACCCTCACAATTCCCCAGGAAGAAGAGTCATGTCTCTTCAGCCTAGAAGACCACAGCAGGGACCAGAGCTCTCTTTCCAAGTACCAGGAGTATGGGCAGAGGACAATCCATCTGGACTAGCCCAAAACATTCCCCCAGTGGTGGTGGAATTAAAACTGGAAGCCATACCAGTACTCCAGAGACAATATTATATTCCTCATAAGGCACAACTTGGAATTCAAAAACATTTGGGCAGACTTCTGCAATATGGGATTCTCAGGCCTTGCCAGTCACCATAGCATACACCTCTTTTGTCCACTCAGAAACTAGGAATGGATGATTACTGACTGGTCCAAGATTTATGTGCAGTAAATCAAGCCATGGTCACCTTACATCCTTTGGTCCCTAATCCATATAATCTCCTAAGTCTGGCCCCAGCTGAGGCAGCCCATTTCACATGCCTGGACCTTAAAGACACCTTCTTCTGCATTTGACTGACACCATAGAGTGAGCCACTCTGCCTTCTAATGGGAAGATTCCAATGGGAACAAAGAGTAATTGACCTGGACTAGGCTACCACAAGACTTCAAGAAATCACCAACCATCTTTGAGACAGTGCTGGCCTCTGATTTAAAAGCCTTTCTTGCAAAACAATGTGGATGCACATCGCTCCAATATGTAGATGATCTATTGTTGGCGGGACAACCAGAGAGGACTGCATGAAAGGGACATGGCTGCTTCTCTCTCTCCTATATGAGGCTGATTATGAAGTTTCAAAGAAGAAAGTCCAGATCTGTCAAGAAAAAGTCAAGTACCTTGGTTTCTATCTGACTCAGGGACAGTGGCAATTGGGCCCCAGGAGGAATCAGATGATCTGCTCAATTCCGGTCCCTTCAACCCACTGTCAGATTACAGAGTTCTTGGGGGCTGCTGGATTCCACCATACATGGATCCCCAACTTTCCGTTATGGCAAAACCCCTCTATGAAGCCACAAAAAGCAGGGAACGGGATCCTCTGATGTGGGAGCCAGAATAGCAAAAGGCCTTTGAGGACTTTAAACAAGCACTCACCAGTGCACCTGAACTAGGGCTCCCTGACCTCACGAAGCCTTTCTTTCTGTATGCCCATGAATGGTCTGGAATAGTGTAGAAGTCCTGCCTCGAATGCTGGGGACATGGCACTGTCAGGTGACCTGTCTCTCTAAACAGCTGGACTCTGTAGCCCAAGGTTGGCCTCTTTGTTTATGGGCCCTTGCAGCCATGGCCCGTCTGATGTTGGAAGCTGATAAACTGACCATGGGATAAGAATTGGTTGTCAGAGTTCCTCATTCGATTTTGACATTATCAGAGTACAAAGGACAATGTTGGCTGACTAAAAAGAGGATGGTCAGACACCAGGGCATATTAAGTGAAAGTACATGTCCATGTTAAGTCATCGGGACTCTAAACCCAGCAACTCTGCTGCCCATCAGACCTGGGTAACCTGATCACAGCTGCATTGAGGTCATGGATGAAGTGTTCTCCAGTGGACCAGACTTGATGGACCAGCCCCTCAAGGACCCTGAGGCAGAGTATTTCAGAGATGGAACCAGTTTCATAAAAGATGGGGTATGTCTTGCTGGATCTGCAGTGGTCACTCTGGACTCCACTATTGAGGCAGAACCTCGGCCTCAGGGAACTTCAGCACAAAAGGCAGAACTTCTTGCTCTGACCTGAGCACTTCAATTGGCAGCAGGAATCTGTGTAAATATCTACACAGACTTGAAGTATGCTTTCACCAGCCTTCATGTTCATGGGGCCTTATGTAAAGAAAAGGGGCTAATTAACTCAAGAGGAAAAGGCATAACTTGTGAGCAAGAAATTCTTAATCTTCTGGATGCAGTGTGGGTTCCCAGAAAAGTTGCGGTTGTGCATTGCCAAGGCCACCAAAGAGGAATCACCGTGGTTGCTCGGTGCAACTGGAGAGCTGATAGAGAAGCAAGTGAAAGTTGCAGAGATAGGTCCCTGGATTCATTACACCAGGCTCCAGCCTGCAGCTGTGGAATGGGAGTGTACTCTACACCCTGTTGCACCCTGAAGCTGATCATCAGAAACTATAGCCCTGCTTCAGGGGCTGGCTGACCAACACATGGCAGAAAATAAACTTGCCACCAGAACAAATGGACTCTTTCAGCCTCTAAGATAGTTCTTATACTGTAATACATTGCCAACCCTTACTTCTTGCCATATATATATAGTTCTCTCTTTCTGTCTCTTTTTTTTTTTGCTATTAGTTTGATAACAGTAACTCCTACTCACTGGACTCTTGGTAACAAAATTTCATTTTTACTTTTTTAATCTTGCTTATATAGGTTTTCTAGGGTTTGTTTGGTGTTATTAGTTTGGCTTTGTTAATTTACATTGTTTAACCTGTGCTAACCAAAATGTTGGTATACCATTTAGTTTGGTTTCCTTTGATAATCTTAGGGGGCCCTGCTGTTCTCCTGCCCCAACAGTGGAAATCATGTGGACCATGTGTCGAGTCAACCTATTACAACCAGGAGATGACAGAAAACACGTACGTAGGGCCTGTCCCACCAGAGAGATGCTGTAGGTAGATGACTGTTTGTCTCTGAAAAGGAAAAAAAGAGTCTACATGGCTTGAACTGAATCCCAATACAAGGGGGATATAACTTGCCCAGGGAATTTCCACTCTACCAATGGAATTTGGTATTGCTGGCTGCTAGACCCTCAGCTTCTGACATGGGAAAATTTTATAAAAAATGATTCAAATTCAATTGCCCCAAGACCCCCCATAAGCCCTAGCCCTGCTGCTAAACTATATGAAGGGTTAAGCCCAAACCTCAATCTTCCTTCTTTAGAAAAAAAAACAAAACCTCTTTCTGGACCTAGCATAAAGAATAGCTAAAAACCTTGGGTAAAAACTGTTGGATCTGTGGAGGGGCCCTCGTGAGTGAAGAATGGCCCTCGACTGGAATAAGTCTAGATGCTGACTCCCTGCCACTCTGGAATAAGACCCACATGGAGCTAAAGATGGAAAGGCCCCAAGGCTGGGTCCTCACTTCCAAAATATTTGGTAAAGAATGTTTTGGTAGATTTGGATCCCGCCACACCCAATGGGTCCTTGAAATCTGATGTAACAGGATATTGTTTTAGAATGTCACCTGGTGGCCAAAGAGACCTACTTGGTATTGGGCAGATAACCCAGGTTGGCTGGGGATGTATGGTCTAATATGCAGAAAGCCCCATAAGGAAAGAGTTCTTTTTAACTATACCAGTCCAGACACTAACCAAATCAGTTCTTTTCAGGACATTCCTGAGATCCATAAATTCTGGAGCAATCTAGCCCCTTCTAACTGAGAAGCACCTGATGGCCTATTTTGGATTTGTGGGAAAAAGGCATATACCCACCTCCCAACAAATTGGAGGGGAACCTGTACTATTGGTACTATTAAACCTGGATTTTTCCTACTGCCTAATGCAACTGGTAAAGACCTAGGGCTCCCCTTGTATGAGGATCTAGGGCCAAGGGAAAAGAGGTTCGTTGGGAACAGATTTGATCTAGGGAGTCAACAAATTGGGGTGAAGATGACTGGCCACACCAGAGGATTATTGCCACTTATGGTCCTGCTACCTGGGCACAGGATGGCAGTTGGGGCTATAGAACTCCTATTTACATGCTCAACAGGATTATTTGCTTACAAGCTTTGCTAGAAGTTATTACTAATCAGACTGTCACAGCCTTTGACCTCCTAGCCACACAACAGAGCCAGATATGAGCAGCTGTCTATCAAAACCACTTGGTATTAGATTACCTACCGGCTGAGGAAGGGGGAGTGTGTGGACAGTTCAACAGCTCATCCAAATAGATGACACTGGGCAGGCGGTTAAAGACATAGCCAGCAATATCAGAAACTAGCACATGTGCCAGTTCATACCTGGAAGGGCATTAAAGCTTGGGGTCCAAGGTCCCTGTTTGGAGAATGGTTTTCAACTCTTGGTGGACTTAAGAGCTTAATGGGCATAGTGGGTAATCTACTGAGAACCTGTTCATTGCTCCCATGTTTGGTTCCCCTGTGCATCAAAACTATTAGGTCTATTGTAGAAGCAGCTGTCGAAAGGACAACAACTAAGGTTCTGGCAGTATATCAGGCTTTAAGCCCAGACAATGATAATGATGCTCTTTAACTTAAAAGATTAAATCTGGGGGAGCATCATTAAAAGGGAAAATTGTAGTGGTGCCCCCCTCCTCCACCAAAAATCTTAATGAAGCCTCTCCGGAGACCCTCATCATAATTGTTCTTAGACTATCAGCAAGGACTTCTGCAAAAGAGTTCAAATGTGGTTAGGCTTCCTACTTCCTGTTGCTCTGTCTTGCAATAACTATATTTGGTCGTGGACTTCATGATGTTACTTCTGCTTTTGAGGTAAAGTATGTAAAAATCTGTGAATAATAAAAAAATTAGACAAGAGGCACTCTCTGTGAATCCAAAGGAAAAAAACCCCTACTTTTATATAGGTTTCTGCAAATTGTTAGACTCCGAGCCCCCCCCCGCCCCTTGCATACTGGGTATAACGTTCTAAAAATTTCTGGACTTGGGGTTCACAGGGAAGAATTGTTTAGGTAGAAGCCCCCCTCTGAACTGGCCGCAGCCAATAAACCTGCTTCCTGCTAACTCCTGGGTGTCCAACATCGTCTATCCTACATCCATCCCTCTTTCTCTGCAGGTCTCACAAGAGTGGGGACCTTCTAGTGGGTCAGGCAGTTATGTTGTACATGGGGCTCCACCCTCTGGGCTTGCTCTCCTAGACGTGACAACTTCGTATGTTTGAGAGGGTATGGAGTGATCTAGGTTAAGCCCCTCACAATGTGATATCTACAGTCTTTGTGTTACTTCTCTCTGCTGTCGCTGTAGGAGCAGATGTCCATCAGATTCTTGCTTGGGTCATGGTGATTGGTTTGGGGTTTTTCCATCTCCTAATCTTTGTGTTAAAGCATTATTGAATTTGAGCAGGATTCAGTTACGGGTGGAACACGGTGTGCTTTCTCTTAGCTAGGTTGGTTAGAGCTCAGAAGTAGAACTTGAAGTGTTACACTGGTTTCCCAGCATGTCACAGAAAAAGGGGGGGGGGGACAAACAACAGCAGCAGTGAACAACATAGAGCATTGAAGTAAATATTTGGTTCCTGCTAGGACCTTTGTGACACCAACAACCACAAAGGCAGGAATGATGGGTCAGAAATCAACAACAGCAACAACAAACAGACATGAACTAGATGCAATATTAAAGTAAACACCAGGTGTCAAATATGACATTCACAATACTAGTAATTGTAACAACATAAGTGGTAGAGGCAGAGGTTATATAAATCAGTTTTAAAAGATGGTGAAATACAGTTTATTAAGAGTAAAGAAGATGGGGTAGGAAGGCAAAAGAAATTTTAGAGTATTCAAAAATTGAAAAGAGAAAGCATAAGAGAGTAGCAAATGAAGGCCATAGAAAAGGAGCAGAAAGAACAAAATAATAATAAAAAAAAATAAGAAAGAGGGAGAAAGGGAGAATATGAGAATTTGGCTGGTAGAGGGAGAAGAGA
>JAJEJO010002738.1:71091-189145 GCA_020662805.1 Glaucomys volans
ACACACACACACACACCACACATAATATGTCAATTAGTAAATACAATGAGAAAACAAAACAAATCTTTATTTTTTTCTTTTTACTTTTTCTTTTGGCACTGGGGATTAAACCCAGGGGTGCTTTACCACTGACCTGTATCCCTAGTCCTTTTCGTATTTTAATTCAAGACAGGGTCTCAGAGAGTTGCTGATCTTGCAAGAGCAAGACTGACCTCAAACCTGTGATTCTCCTGCCTCAGCCTCCTGCCACTGGAATTACAGGTATGTGTTAGTGTTCCAGGCTACAAAACACACTTTTAATGACAAATGAAAGAACTCTTGCATTCCCTGTTGGTAAAGGTGGCTGAAGCTGGGGACAAGGGTGGATATTCACTGTCTCTGCATGGCTTCCCTTCTTTCCATTTGGGGGGGCTTTGCACCCTAACAAAGAGCAAGGACTGGTGGGCTTAAACCCTTCCTCCTTTTGCCTTGCTTACCAAGTTGCTGGTTAGAGTGGCCTGGGGTCAAAGCTGGTTGAACTGGCTCTCAGTCTCCCTGCTTGCCAGTTCAAGGTAGGACCTAATGGGAGGTCTATTGGAGTTTTGTCTGGACATTCTAGAAAAATCCACTCCAGGACAGGACAGATACAGAGTTCTAAATAGGAGTTTCTGGAGGCTGGAGTCTAGTTCTAATCAGAACTTCAGAATTTTGTTAGGTGATATCTGCTCCAGAGAGATTAGATTAACATACCCTTAGGGTTGGGCAGATGCCCATCTTGGGCATCTGGTTCTCAAGGGTCTTCCAATAATCCTCATAGGGCAGGGTAACCAGCCCCTGTGGGTGGAGGGGACTTGGCAGGTTTCACATACTCCACCACCCATGAATATGACCTTCCAAGCCTCAGTCCCCAAATGTAATCACACCCACCCGTTCAGTTTCCCAACCCTCTTCAGCTGGTGGCAGTAACCACCAGACTCAAAGGGAAAGCAACTTGCAGTCCCATCTGTATCTCTGATCTGAATCTCCCTGGAAACAATCTCCTCGGTGCCTATTTCAATCTCCTTTTGGCAGGTGCATCCTAGGTCACATGGTAGTCACTGCTGGGACTGTGAGGAAATGTTTGCTGTGATGGCCCAGCTTCCTGCAGTGGCAGCTCCGGCCTGGCCTCCTTACGCTGGCTCCCTGCCTCATCTCTCGGCTCGCAAGTCGAGAAACATGGAACATTTCACACACCAGCTCACTGTACAACCTCTGAATCAGCTAAGTTCAGACTGTCTTTCTCTTCTAAAGGTGTTCCTGTGCCAAATTTGTCTTCTGTGCTTCTCTTCCCATTTGTGTTACCCACCCCTCTGCAGTGATCAGGACTGCTGCCGCCACTGGCTGGGCTCTCATGTTCACCTTTCACTCTGTTAAAACACCAGGATTTGTAGGTCTCTCTGAATCTCTGATTGTCCAATATTGAATTTCAGTGAATTCCCTCAGACACCCAAGTCACTGAAAAGCAGTATTTCCCTGCTTCAATCCTGAACTGCAGAGCAACAGCAAAGAGCAGGCTTCCTCTACTTCCCCATCCTTTCTGGCTTGCTCTTTTTAAAGATTGTTCTGGCTATTTAAGTCCCTTGTTGTATCCTCCAGGGTACCTGGAACTCAGGACACAAGCCCTTATATTAATATCTTATAATTAAAGAACTCTTTTCTTTTCTTTTTTCTCTTTTTTTCTTTTCTTTTCTTTTCTTTTCTTTTCTTTTCTTTTCTTTCCTCCCTCCCTTCCTTCCTCCTTCCCTCCCTCCCTCCCTCCCTCCATCCCTCCTTCCCTCCCTCCCTCTTCCTTCTTTCCTTCCTTCCTTCCTTCCTTCCTTCCTTCCTTCCTTCCTTCCTTCCTTCCTTTTGTATTGGGGTTTAAACCCATGGTCCTTTACCACTGAGCTACATCCCTAGTCCTTTTTTATTTTTATTTTGAGACAGGGTCTCACTAAGTTGCTGAGACTGGCCTTGAATTTGTGATCCTCCTGCCTCAGCCTTCTGAGTCACTGGAATTAAAGGCATGCGACATTAATATGTCTTGTATTATTATCCTGTGATTTATCCAAGACTCTGATATATGAGGGGTAGGCTTCATCCCCAACTTATATTTAAATAGAATGTTTAACACAGTGTCCAGTGTAAAACAGAGTAGCTACTTAATAAATGTTGATTCTGGGGAGCAAATTACTTTAAAGAAGTCCTGAACTCCACTCCTCCTTTTCCATCAGCAACCTGTGTGACCTTGGGTGTGACTCATTTAACTTCTCTAGGCCTCGGTTTCTTCATTTGTGAAATGAGAGATGATGACAGATGATCTTCAAAATCCCTCCCATCTCTGACATATTATTGACATTTTCATTTGTGCAAAAGACAACTTTAATCTTTCAAATAACTTCCTTGTCCAGCACATGCAAGAAAAACAAAAGCAAAACTGAATTTCTTTAATGCATTTGACTCAACATTTCATGTTCTTTTTTGAGGAACTATTCTTATCTTTTAATTTATTTAAATTTTGGGGTTCAATTCCACTTTACCATTGAGCCACATTACTAGCCCTTTTTTTATTTTTTATTTTGAGACAGGGTCTTACTAAGTTGCTTAGGGCCTTGCTGAATTGCTGAGGCTGGCCTTGAACTCACAGGTCTCCTGCCTCAGCTTCCTGAGTCACTGGAATTACAGATATGCACCACCAAGCCCAGCCCATTCTAATTTTTGTGAGCTTTCTTGATATTAAAAAGTCATCCCATACTAAGTTAAAATGCTTTATGCCATTTGTTTAAATGTATAACTTTGCTTATATGTTCAGAGTTCCAAACCATAGGATTTTGATACTCTGTTTTGGGTAGGGGCATAAAAATATTTTTGAAGAAACATGCTGTTTGTTAAATAATTTCATTCAAAATGTTTATAACATTGTAAATTATTTTGAAAAATGACAGCTCTGAAATAAAATATTCTCCTATTTGTGAATTCCTTCTCTGTCTTTATTTATGCATATTTTATATAGCTTCAATGATAGTGTCACTTGATTTTCTACCTCAGTATTTTCATTTAGTTTGTCATAAGAAAAAGTGTATTCTTTCTACATGGTCTTGTAACTATCATTTGGAGTAACATTCCTTCAATGGACATTGAAAAACTTTATTATTTACCTATTGACCTGTGAGACCATTTTGTTTTCATTGTTAAAAACAGTTCTATAAACAGGTATCTTCCTTTACATAGAGTCTTCTTTATTTGGGAGTTTTTCTTAAGAGGCATTTCTAGAAGTGGGATTATTTCGTTAAAAGGTAGTATTGTTAATTTTACAGTTAAGTTTGGAGAGTATTCACAGAAGTACAGTCTTTTGAGATACCCCATTTGATGTAGGCTATAATGAATATTTTCACAATTCATTAAGTATTTTTCTGAACTTACTTGTGCCATATAACAGACATGGTTTTGGCTGCAAGCAAATAAAAAATTAACTCCAATCAGCAGTGACTTCAATATATCAGAGCTTAATTTTCTCACATAATAAAAAGTCTGGTGGTAGAAAGAGATGGTTCTGGATTGGAAAGAGCTCAGATAATTCATTGAGGACCAAGTCCTACTGCATCTTCTTACACTTCCATCCTGTTAAATGGTTTTTGTCTTCATGGTTGCAAGATAGCTCTTATGCCTTGAGGCGCTGAATTGGCTCTCTAAGCATGAAGAAGGAAGAAGGGGACTGAAAGGGCATATTATCTTTCTGTGTTAATCAAGCACTTGCCCAGAAGCCCCATCTGATTATTCTGGCTTTGAGCTCATTGTTCAGAACCAGCTCATGTAGCCTCACTTAACTTCAGGGAGATTTGGGAAAAAGAACATTTTATTCTGTACATCTTTGTAGTCTAGGATAATGAGGAAGAAAAGGGCCATCAATGACTTTCACTTTAAAAAGGCCGTGGTGTTTGCCACATGACTTTCATTACTTCAAAGGAAAATGAAGTAATGATTGGCTTCCACTTATTACAATTAAAAGGCAAACTCCTCCTGGAAAACTGTAGAATAGTATCCATCTCTGAATCCTTACCATGGGCACAATGTTCACATAGAAGAAGTTCCGGAAATGTCTGTGATATACTGAAAAGTCAATCTATGATCCCTGGAAAATTCAGATAGGTTAACTGAAAAGTCACGTCACATTAGCCTCTTTTTGTTTGGTTGAGTTTTTGGTCTGACAATTTATGGACATGTAACAGAAATAGAATATTGGACATAGCCCCTGGACCAAACTTTGCACACAGATAGAGATATGTGGATTCATGGGAGTCTGACTCAATGTTTTAATGTAAATTTTAATAATTGCGCATAGAAGTTCTCAGTAGAGCACTAGAATATTTAGTATCAAGAAAGCAGGGTCTGTAGGCTTTTCCTGCTGGTGCCTACAACATATGTATTATATGTGGACACTTAGTAACTGCCAGCTAAAGTAATGGTCATCAACCTGGTTTCTAGGGGCACATTGCACTGTCTGATTACAACCTTATCCTTTTTATGAGGAGATTTATTGGCCATTTTACTGGGTATATTTCAGATCAGGTCTGCTGTTGAATAAAAGACCCAGTGGGCTAGTGAATGTAATGAGTGATAAACTCCAGAGCCAAAGACTTTTGGATAGGTAAATGATGGTCGGAACATAACAAGAGGAAATTTATTGGAAATAAATGTCAATTCCTTCAACTTGCCCCCCCTCCACCCAGTTCAGCTGCTAAAGTACAGAAATGCTGATGATTATTTGTGTTTGTACCAGTTGTTAGAATGAGGAGTAATGATGAAAATTGGAAAAAAACTTCATGAAAGAGCTTACTGAAAATGATGGGGTTGCTCAGAAAGCAGTGATTCCTCTACAACCTCAACTTTCCATCATTACAGATGCTGTGTGAGTACCAGGCACCGCTGGGAAGCTGGATTGGGTACATAGGATGACTGTTCTTAGTTAAATCAAATTCAGAGGTTGTCCATGGGAAGACATTCCTATCAGCAGAACCTAAAAAAGTTTCCCTAATTCAACCAGCTACCACTGTAGCTTTATATTTCAGAAGGCAAGGATCTAAGCCTAAGAATCTTCCACTCTGGACTTAACACAAAAATTCCCTTTCCCCTTATTGGATAGTAAATTTATAAGCCTAGCACCTTCTCAATTGACTCTCTGCTTTTCCTTCTAGACAAATGAATGTTGGATGACAGCCATTCATTCATTCAATAAACATTTATTGTTCACTGACTGTATGCATAGCACAGTTTTGGAACATTCACTAAGAGAGCTGTGTTCAAATACGAGAAGAAAGACTAAGAAGGAACTGACAACATTTAGGCAGTAGGAAGTGCTTTGAGGAAAATAAACCAAAGTTATGTCATCTTGTGCACAGAAGGGCAGTTTAGGCAGTGCCAGGGAGGTTCCTGAAGTAAGACTGAATGAGGAGACCAAGCAGAATGAATAAGACCGACCTCATGCCTCCCCAGAAGGGCTTCCCCACCCCCTAGCATCCTCCACACCCTATTTTCTCTGCTTGCTCAATGTACAACCCCAGCTGCCATTGCCATTGCCTCCATCCTGCCTCTGCCATCTGTCTTGGCCTCCTCCACTGGGGGCTGGAGCCTGGCACAGCCTCCGTTTGGATGGCATAGGTAGGAAACTCAACAGGGTGGTGCTCAGCCTCAATCTAATTCTATTCTTAGAAGTCCCACCCACCAGAATGAGGAGTCCTGCTTTGGGGTGAAGGAGATGGTCTATATTCCCTAGTAGTTGCATAAAGAGTTACACAACCTAGAGCCAAGGACGAACTCCTTCCCTAAGGGGCCCACTTCAAATAGTGAGTGACAGGAGACAGAAAGAACTGCTTCTTTTTCCTGTGAACAGAATGTTCCTAGGTGCAATGTCTTGAAGAAGGTCTGGGGTGATACTTGTTTGAGATGGAACAGTAATAATATGAGTCCACCTCTCCTCCATATTGGACCTGGAGATAGCCATATTGTCCATCTGAGGACAGGGATGAGATTTGCTGGTCCAGAAACTGAATGTTTTAACATACCCAGAGATGTTTGCTTTCTTGTTTATGTACTCAAAAATCATACAAGATGCATATTTAAATCAGAAGATCAGTTTCCTTTTCTGTGACTAGAAAGTTTTGACCAATCTCAAAAGAATTGCACTGTTTAGTATCAAGGTAAGTCATAAGCTGAATGAATAATTACAAAATTGCTTGGTAAAATAAAAAAGAAAATAATTATCTAAGAAGATGACCGATATTTTAAGCAACTTCTGGGAAGATTACCCCCATAACAGAACTCCTTTGTCTCATGCTAGAATTGTGCTTTCCAGGTGTCTCTCTGCTAAAGTTAGGGTGCATAGGCAATGATTGTTTTTAAACCCCATTTCCTTTGTTTAGCAATCTGCTGATGCACTCTTTCAACATGCAAATACACACCTGATAGGTCCAGCTGGCTTTCCTGTTAGTCTGGAGACATTCTGTCTCCTGTTGGTATGTATTGATTTAATCAGGAAAACCTCAAGATTCTAGCTAGGGCCATGCAGTTCTGCTCAGGTGTCACTGTTTACTCAGGTGTCTCCCAATGTGTATGGATATAGTCATTCTTTTTTTTCCACAAATGGTTGCATACTGGATTGTCTAGTTGAATCTAATTTTTATTTTTTAATTGACCTTATGTTTTTGAGATTGTTTTATATTACATGTCAGTTTGCTTTATTTATGGCTCCAAAAAATTCCATTGTTTTGCACGAATAATAACTTAGTAATTATTATTATTAATAACAAATTAATATGTAATTATAACCTGTACCTATACTACTACTAATATACTAGCTAGTAGATATACACTAATAATAATACATTAGTATTATAACAATAAATTAATGATTAGGTTGATTCCAGTCAAAGTTTTGAGTACACTTACAAGAATATCAGAGGACAAATTTCTAGAAGTTGAATTGCTAGATTAATTAGGATATGCATTTCAAATGCTGATGCACATTGCCAAATTTCCCATCAGAGAGACTGAACTGGTTAGGCTATACCAACAATTTGAAAAGAGGTTGGTTTTCCTACCCGCCCCATTATCAAACTGTTTATTCTGAAAGTAATATCTTAGCATAGCATAAAATTGATTTGTAATGAGTAAACATATGTTTATATGTTCAAAGTGTACATTTTCTTTTTTGCTGACACACACTTAACTATGGCGTACAATATACACAACTTGGTTATGTTATTGCATTGTGATGACAGGATATGACAGCATACAGCCTCTCCATACACATGGGAAAGATAAACAAGTGACAAGCAGTTACAGTGGTCCAAGTTCACTAGAGTGGTAAGGTGGGAGACTATTGGATGTGGGTCCATTATGGTCTAGAAGGCATTATCAAGGGAGGTTTTTGGGGAGGAGAGAGATAAATTAAAATCTGATGGAGGTACGGTAGTTAGCTTGGTATATATTAGGGATGACACAATAAAGAAGAGGAGATAGCACGTTGGACTTCACGCTAATGACAATATGATAAAACCAGAATATTTTAAAGTAGAGGGGTAGCATAGAAGAAATATCTTGAAATCACGCTGGGGAATGGATTAGAGAAGGTATGGTGGGGAGTAAGAGTAAGGAGAAAGCCGGTCCAGTAATTCAATTATAACAACATTTGCTTGGTCTTTGGGATCCACTCAATGTTTGGATCTTGCTGTGGAAGCGCCTGAGGGTCCCCTCTGTAGAAAGAGTGATTGCAGCCGGGTGAAATGTAAAGACCTGCAGCCTGCAGCCTGGACATGATCCTGGCTCTGCCAATTTCTAATTGCACATGCTTGAGCAATGAGGAAAGCTACTCACACTTGAGGGGTGCTGTGAAAATGTAAAGAGGTGGGCGTGTGAAGTGCTTAGCACAACACTTGTCATATAAAAGCAAGGGCTTAATAACTGCTAGCTGTTTTTAATTTTATAACCTTTCCTCACTCCTCTGGAAATGTCCTTACCTTTGTCTTATTGTAATATCCATTTGTGAGGAGAATTACAGACTGTAGGAGTTGGAATATGTTTAAGGTAGATGCTTGCTCAATCTCCTAATTTTAGTTATGAGAAAAAAAAAAAGCAAACAACGTGTTCCTGGTCACGCAGTGACACCCTGAAACTCCTCATGGTCGGGTTTCTTACCACAACATACATGGACATGTGTGGTTTGGTTACCAACACCTACTTTGAGGTGTTTCTCGAGTTTGCTGACAGCAGTTATTTCTTGGGAGGAAACCCCTAATTTAGAAAGCGGTCTGTTTTAAAACACTTCGTAGCACATCGTTCAAACCGCACAGAATTTTCTGTAATCTTAGAAACAAAACCCGGGGGCGAGGCGTACAGTTAGCTTCCGCAGAGGTTCCAAGATACGGATTCAGCCTTGGGGTCCTAGGCGGCTCGAACCGTCCTCCGGCGAGCTCCTGCTCTCCTTCGGGTCCTGACTTCTGCTTCTCAGATGCTCTCAGCCTCTCTTCACTGAGGACCCCGTGATCTGATTCAAATGAACAACTGTTTAGGGAACGCCTACTATGCGTTTGGGATGCACCTAGCGAGGAAGTGGGCGGGGGGGGGGGCGTTCAAGGATGATGGGGTCCCAGTTCTGTCCATCGAAAAGAGGCGGGCGCTTGGCACCCCCTCCCTTTAATTCACTTTGCAAACGAATTCTCTCCAAGGTTTCCACCAACCACGCTCCTGTTGTGTCCCCCAGGTCTGGCGGCTTCTGCCTGGCCCGCTGTGCACTCCGCGCGGGGGAGAATACTGCCCCGGGCACTGGGCTCCAGGACATGGGACCCAGGTGGGCGCCGCCGCTCACCGGCAACTGCCAGCGCAGAGCACTTCTGCGGTCCTGGTCCCAGTTCCCTCCTGCTTTAACCTGGGCGCGGCACGCTTTCCTCCGAGTTTCCCCGGCACTCTTCTTTACTGATGCCCAGCGTCTGTGCCCGAGCGCCCCTCGCCCGGCGGCTCCTCGTCCCTCCTCGCCTCCTCTCTTGCCGCCTGTCGCCTCCGGGCGGAGTTCGGGTTCAGCCCTTGTCTTTGCTCGGGATTTAGGGAAAGGCTGGGGTGGGAGGGGGGGGCGGCTGGAGGGCGCCGGCTGGCCGGGGGAGGGAGAGGGAAAAGGAGAGAGGTAGCCTCTGATTGGTCGGGGAGGGGGAGTGGAGGCACGGAGTTTCCCACAATGCCCCGCTGCAGTGCCGCCGCGGATGGATGCTGCGGGAAGGGGCTGCCATTTGCTGCCCCTGCCAGCGGCGCGCGGACCTGCCCGAGCTCCTGCAGCCGCCGCCGCCGCCGCCGCCAGCGCCGTCAGCCGGCCGGGCCTCTGCAGCGACGCCGCCTCGGCTCCCTGCGCGGCCGCCAGAGCGGTCGCCATGAACCCCAGCTCCTCGGCGGGAGAGGAGAAGGGGGCGACGGGCGGCAGCAGCAGTAGCGGAAGCGGCGCCGGGAGCTGCTGCCTGGGCGCCGAGGGCGGCGCGGACCCGCGGGGCGTAGGGGCAGCGGCTGCGGCGGGGGCCGCTGCCCTAGAAGAGCCCGCGGTCGCCGGCCAGAAGGAGAAGGACGAGGCGCTGGAGGAGAAGCTGAGGAACTTAACTTTCCGGAAGCAGGTCTCTTACAGGTAGGCGCGGGGAGCGGGGGACAGGTGCCGCCCGGGCGGGGGACCCACTCTTCTCTTCCGGAGGCGCGTCCTCGGAGTTGTTGGGGTACCTCTCATCGGCTCAAATATTCTGTCCCTTTCCTACCGCGTGTCTCTCTCCCTCCCTCCTCTCTCTGGGGATCCGTGTTGTTTGTTCTCTTTCATTCCATCGTTCTGGGCTGGAGGGAAGCTCCATGAGCCTGGATTCCCCATGCAACGCCTCAGGGTGGATGTGTTTGTAACAGGAGGGAGGACCGAGTCCCTGAGGTCAGAATAACCAACAATACGTGTGTGTGAGTGTGTGTGTGTGTGGGGGGGGCACAGAGCCAGAGATGCCTAGTTTTCTTGAGAAAAGTCTTCAAAGTTGCCCCTAAGCCAGTGTCCTTTCAACCACTCGCCCCACCCCCCTGATTTCACTTGATGAACCTTTGCCACTGATGGCTGAGGTCACTTCCCCAGGCAGAAAAGAACAGCACTATCCTGAAGTGAAATCCTTAGGGAAGTTGGACCTGCCCAGAAATCCTCCACTAAGAAAGAGTAGGCGAGGGGCCTCTTATCTGTAGGTACGCCACTGCTTCTGAGGGTTACACATACATGTGCTCTCCACTTCACTCCTGGGTGTGCCCAGAAGCTGATGTGGGGAACCTGCTGGCAAGTGAGGGGTGAGGAGAGAACTCTCCCTCACTTGTACCTAAAGATGGATGTATTTGTGAAACAAGGATGGTGTGGGATAAATGGCCACCAAATTAGGACAAAAGATAATCCCTAATTATGTCAGGACCCAAACATGAGAAATGAAGTCAGTAAGTTCCCTGCCCCACTTCATCCCCAGGCAGGAAGATGCTGAGACTACTCTTACCACTTATTGGTTTTGAAAGTCAGAGTGTTGGGCAAGGATAGATTTATATAGATGTTTTTACTTGATAGGAATTGGAGTGTTTCTTGAAAAGGGGTCAGTGAGAATATTCTTATAACCCAACTCGTTTGAGCTATCAGTCCCTTCCAGAAAACCACCTAAAGTATTAAGCCTGTCACACCATGTGCTGTTATGTAAGCAAAAGCAGATGACAGAGGTGTGTGGGTTTGTGAGGGTGTGCTTTATTTATGGGGGCAGGTGTGTGAATCACTGGGATCCCCACAGGCATTGCCTGGACTGGAGGCCCCATCGCTGGGGCATGTGCTCTGTGTCTAAATGTGACTTCTGATGCTTCCTAAAGGTCTCCTGGTGAGGTGACTGCTTCTGCATCCCGTGCATGCATTCTGTTCCCTGCATGCTCAGGGAGTTTCCACCTGTGATGTTCTCTTAGTTACTTACACAGATCAGATCCAAGTGGATCTTTCTTTTTATATTTTCAGTTTCTAAAAATAGGCAGGTAGGGAGGAGTGAGGCGGCTCTAGGGAGGTATGCTAGGACACTGCCCATCCTGCTTCTTAGCTACAAGGGCCTGTCTGGCCCTTAGGGGAGCAGGGACCACATTCAGCCTAATTTAGAAGCTGTGTGATGGGAGGGGGTGATTATGGGGAGCACATTGTGGGTCTGGGTTCCTGGGTTTCTGGACTGAGAGATCCTCCTGAGTGATCAGTATTCATCAGACTCCTCATTGGGTGGAGCTACAAGCTGTCGTTTGCAAGGGAAATCATTCCAGTTTGCCTCTTGGCAGGGGTCATTCTCTGAGCCTCTCTCCTGGAAATATACCCTGTGTGAACTGTGGCTTTCTGGGTGCGGCAACTAGTCACATGTAAGTGTGCACTCACACAAACATGGACATGAACATAGGTAGTGTTTGTCTAGAAAGCAATAATAAATAGTATTGCAATGCCTTAAAGTTCATAGAGGTGGCTTCTACTTCTTGAATGTTTCCTTTTAAATAAACCCTTATGGTCTCCAATTTAGTGAAATACCTGCGTACAAGTCACCCCAGGTTGCTGGTTAAAATGTTTGTCATTGCAGACTTATAGTGTTGAACTTGGTAGGTGGGACTTCTTACCAAGTTTCTCAGGTGATGCTGAAGCTGCTGTATTTTTTTCCCCCAAAGGCTAAACTATTTGACCTTTGAATTCGTACACCCTGTCCAGCCAAACGAGGTCAGGCAGTTCCCAAGTCAGGAGAAAGACAGGGAGGAAGTGGATGATTTCACCTGGCACATGTTTGTCCAGGAGCCTTTGCATTTTGATCACTGTTTCTTTCTTTCTTTCTTTCTTTCTTTCTTTCTTTCTTTCTTTCTTTCTTTCTTTCTTTCTTTCTTTCTTTCTTTCTTTCTTTCCTTTCTATTTTTAGATTCATGGTAAATGGCCTACCCAATTGCTGTGGTGGCCATTTGCACTGGACTCAAAGGGACACAGCCAGGCCTGACAAATTTTGCTGGGGGGCTAATGAAAGGTGTGTAAGGAAAGAGCAGTTTGGGCTCCAGTTGGATGTGGGCTTCTCAGTGAGGCTGCGCTGCCTCTGTACTGGGGGTCAGCTGAGGACGAGGACTGGTGGTAGTTACTGGAGAAGAGTCAGGAAGGCCTCACTGAGTGGAGTCTACCCAAGAAGAGTTCAGCTGGAGTAGGAGTAGAGGTTGCTTGGGTTCAGGGGATCCTTCCAGGTGGGAAACTGTCAATTTGCAGGTAGGTTAAAAAATATCTTTGGAAGCACATGGATATTTGCAGAATGGAACTTGATAGAAAAGGAGAAGGGGCTTGGGGAGAGAGGGTGTGTGTGTCTCTCTGTGTGTAGGGGGGGTCTCATCTGCTCTTCTTGTTGCTAAGGAACATATAAGCTAGGGTTTAAAAATAAAATGAAGAGTGGGTGGGCATATGCAGTGACTCCTGTCTTTTTAGGAACCAAAGCCCTTTACAAAATGCCTTTAAATAACTATTTCTGGAGGCAGATTATTCATTTTGCTTGACTTTTACTTTGTTAAGTAAAATAAACTCCTTTATATACCCCTAGATTTCCCCTCATTATCTTTCCTTTGTTGGCTTTTTGGGAACCATTTTTTCCCATGAGAATTTTTCCTTTATTTCAGAACTTGCACCCCTAGAGCAAATAGTCTCTGTAGACTGTAAAGCTGAAGGGTTTAGAAGGCAGTGCAAGTGAGCTGGTACTTTTCTCTTAAAATTACTACTTCTTTTTCCTTTGCAAATTATGGTGCTGCAACAGATACATATGTGCAAATGACTATATAATGTGTAGTTTTTTAAAACTGCTGTAAGAATTCCCATTTAAGTCAGTAAAACTGAAGGGAGAAAAAAAATCTTTCAGAAGCACATAAGGGAGGGGAAAGAGGAAGTCTCTGATGTTTCTCGTCTTTCATGCCCTGTGCTAAGCATTCCTGTATGTTCCATCTTACTGGATGTTCATGACAGTCCTATGATGTCATCATGCCTATTTCTGTTTTTATAGAAAATGAACCTGAAGCATAGAGCTGGGGCAGGAGGCAGATTTTAAGCACAGATCTGACTCTAAAGGATTTTCTCTTTAGATCACATCATGCTGCTTCCTCAAACAATTACTTTAGATTTGAACTCTGTCCTTGTGGTCCTTGTGTATGTGTGTGTGTGTGTGTGTGTGTGTAGCCACATGTGTGTGTACGTGCAAGCTTCTTCGTCCACAGCTTTACCACTGGTTCTATTATATTCTACATTGTCTGTTTTATACTTAATTCTTCAGACAACAGTCCTTTGGCTATGTGATCATAAGGGGCTCTTCTACTATGTTGGAAATAAAAAATGAAGATAAATTCATGATCATTGGCAAATAGATTGGTTTCACTTCTGAGAACAAAACCACCTGCATGGCATCTGCCATCTCTGTGAAGATACCCATGTTAGAAGTGGAGACGTCTTTAGAAATAATTCCCATGGAGGTTGCTTAGGGGACCCAGGTCCAGTGACGAGCTGCCCTGTCTGTACCTCTCTGGGCAGCACACAGTGAGTGCTGAAGTATGATTTTGCTTGTCAGGAGGCTGGAGCAGTCACCACTACTTGTGAGGTCTCCATGCCTGGACTTCAGTTTCTCCACTTACACAAACCAGGATGGAAATACTTGACCTTTCTTAAAGGAAGTTTTTGGTATAGCATAGAAGTAGCAGCAAGGAATATTAAACCTCTTAGATTAGCCAACCAGGTTAAAAATGATCTTTTATTCTTTGTAGGTTGGTGATCAGAACATATTATGGTCATCCCTCAGTATTTGTGGGCAATTGGTTCCAGGATCCCCTGGCAGATTTCAGATCAGCAGGTGCTGGAGTCCCTTATATAAAATGGCATAGTATTTGCCTAGAACCTATGAACATCCTCCCTTAAGCTTTCAATCATATCTAAATGCCCATAATACCTATTACAATGTAAATTCTATGCAAATAGTTGTCACAGTGTATTATTAAGCAAGTAACGATAAGAAGAGTCTATACACGTTCAGTACATACGCAATTATTTTTTCTGCATATTCTCAATCTGCGGTTGATTGAATCTACAGATGCAGAGCCCACGGATACAGAGGGCCGACTGTATTTTCATTTTGTGTTTTGTCCCACCAAACAAGATGATGTTATTATAAGAAACACATTGAGGAGTCAGAAGCCAGATAGGGTAACCCAGACATTGTCCTTCCCTGCATTGGAATCAGTAGTGTGCGGGAAAGTCTTCTTCTGAATGTCAGTATGCAGCATCCTTCTTTGTAAATCGGTTTTATCCAATGTTATTTAACGTTTTTAATCTGTGCTTTGCTTATTTGTTAGATATTTAGAAACTTAGGGATCATATGAAAGCCTGGGTTCTAATTTAATGTTTTCTTCCTTAATAATCACCCTCAATAATTACTCGGGACAGGCACGGAGTGAGCCTTCTGCTTACCCTCTGTCTGCTCTGATCCGTCTTTGGGAGGCTTGATTTTGCACAGGAGAGTTACACCCGTGGGTTTTGGGGATGGAGAGGTGGAGGAGGGCTTTGCTGCCTTTCAATTCTGTTGTGGCAACAACACTGTTGCCTCATGGGGCCAAATTAAATTAGAGGCACTTTGGCTCTTCCCAACACTCCACTTCTAATCTGAGAAAATGAGGACTCCTGGGGAGTGCCAACCTGGCTGCACCTCTCTTCTTCTGGGCTGGGATCTGGGATGTGTGTTTCCTATGTGATCCCAAGGGGTCCCAGGGGTTGAGTACACCGTGAGACCAGAGGCAGCTAGAGAAGCCATTGCTTATGCACCAGGCCGTGATGTTTGTTTGATTGGTAAAGCTGGAGACTAATAAAGAGACTAATTGTTTCTCCTCAGACCCTATAATTGTGGCTTTAGGACAGTAGTTATTGCAAATGAAGGTGGTCATGAGCTTTAAGAAGGAGGGTTAAGAGCAAAGCCAAATATCAGCCATTAGACTTGAATTTTCTCAAAATAACCATAAAAATGGACTACTTTCTAATTGTTTGAACTGGTTGGAACCTATTGCAAGATCTAACAAGCCAGAATACTGTAGAAAATTAAAGAAATAAAACACCAGGTTATGTCTGCCTGTGCGTAGTGCTCTCATCTCATGTCTGGCTTGCTCACCAGGCAGACTTCTGAGGATGGAGCTCAAAAGGGAGCTCGTCCACTCTCTGGGGGTGGTGCTTGGTCCTCCCCAGTCTCATGTGGCATCCTTAACAGCTGTGTTAGGACCAAATGGTAATTTTCTGTTCTGGGAATTAGACATGAGTTTGAACCTAGTATCTTCCAGCTGATCTTGGGCAAGTTATGTAACCCCTTTGTGGTTCAGCGGAGCCATCTCTGAAGTGCTGTAATGGCAATACCTGTCTCGGAAGGTTTTGTGAAAACTCAGTGGGTTACTTTATGGAAAGGACTCAGCACAGCACCCTGCACAGAGACAGCTTTGGTAACTCTTCTTCCCTACGCTGAGATGTTAGCTTCTTTAAAGACAGAAACAGCACCTTATTATTTGAATCTCTGTCTCTTCTTGCTCAGTAGGTATTGGATAAATTATTGAATGAATGCAGTTGATTGGCATTTTCAAATAAACTACTGTTATTCATCTGGGGTCCATCTCAATTACCATTTTCCTTTCTACTAAAAGAAAAGTTCGCCTTCTTCCCCTTTAGGTTTTGTCCGGCGGCCCAGGGCTGTTCCTGCCACAGCTTCCTGTGTGATTACCTGCGCTGGCCCTGCAGCCAGCTATTGGAGGCTCTTGAGGGGTGGACCAAGTGCTTCCTTAACCATCTGTTTGCAGCTCGGCAGAGAAAAGGCCTTGTTTTGCCTTCTGAGTGGCACTAATTAGCTGGCTGGTTCTCTTTCTGCCCATCTCATGCCTTTCCAAGGGCAGCAGTGCTGTTCTCCTCAGGGAATTTTCTCTTGATGTTTCCTTCTGTGATTAGAACCTAACAGTGTGGAGAGACCCAGCGCTCCTGGGTCTGTCGGGGCTGCGGTCCAGCCAGCCAGGCCACCTCCTCAGTGTGGTTTCACTCATCTCTTCCTTCCAACCCATCGGATTGATGCTGCCAGGAAAGTTGTTGAAGGAAGCATGGGAGAGTTCCCTGGGTGACTCTTAGCTTTTGCTTTGTTTTGACCTCACTTAACCACAGTGACTTTTTCTTCCTGTAACCTGTGAAGCCCTTGAAGAATGGCTTGTGAGTTCCCTGTCATCCTCAGAGAGAGGTGGCATGAACTGAGCGTGGGCTATTCTGGAGAAAACCAAGTCATTGAGTGTGTTCGAGCGGGCTGAGGGGGAGCTGTGTCTGGAGGAGGTGGGAAGAAAGGACTTGGTGGATACTTTTTAATGTTATTTGCTTCCAACCCTGAGTTTTGTGTGCTTTTGAAACGGACCAGATACCATTCTTTAAAGGCAGCAGCTTTCTGACAGGGACTTCAGTAGTTCTTGCATCTAACCTCCATGAGTTTCCTCGAATGGAGATTTGCCTTTAGATGTTTAGGATCATAAATAATTTTCTGATAAGGAGCCAATTCTGGTTGAAGCAATATTAATTGTCTGGCTTTTGTTGGATATAGAGGGAAACTTTCAAAGCTTAAAATGAAAATAATTAAACTGCAGGCAAATCTCATTATTCATACCCTTCAATTACTCAAGTAGAGTACTGGTTAAGAGCCCTGACTCTGAAGTTCACACCTCTTCCTCTTCCAGCTGTGTTTCTTTGTACAAGTTACTGAACCTCTCTGTGCCATAGTCCCCCCATGTGTAAAATGGTAACTATACTAGCACAAACCACATAGGATTCATTTCAAGTTTAAGTGAGTTGATACTTACAGTGTTGTAAATGTCATGTGTGTTCATTAAAAATGATATTATCTAACTTAAATCCGGGTAAGAAGTAGATTCATTTATTTATTGTTCTTTAAAATAATGACTATCAGTCAAATGTCATCTGATGGTAAAATTATTCAGATTTTATGAAATGAGACAGACACACATTCAAGACATGTAATTTGTAGGTTTTGGCGTTCATGAAGATGAGGAATATGTACTTTGCCTTGCATTCTACCTTTGTTTCTGGTGCTGGGGATGGAACCCAGGGCCTCATGCTAGCAAGCATGGAGCAAGTGCTCTGCCTCCAGGCCACAGTCCCAGCCCGGCATGGGCCATTCTTACTAAGTGGCACCAAGAGGGGAGGCTGCTTCTGGGTGCTCTGGAAAATGGAGCAGAGGGGTTGGCAAGCAGTGACCCAGACTCCCAACTGGTCACCTGAGAGCAGGAAGCCAGACATGGAGGTGGGCAGGAGGGGTGGCAGGGCTTCTTAGTGTCAGGAAGCGATAAATAGATCCAGATAGAAGCACTGGAAATAGAGTTGTCACCTGTGACTCCAGAACGCAGGCTGTTTCTCTTCTGGCCTGTCGTGGTGTCCTGGTGATGTCCGCTTCACTACACAGACGCTGGCTGTTGGAGGACAAAGCTCCATACAGGCCACCTGCCCTGGATGATTTCAGAAATGGGAGACCCAGCCTTCTGGGATATTCCCAGTTAGCTCAACCAGGCCAAACAGCAGAATTTATGTTTAAAATCTATAGCCAGCTTTTAAATATTTGTTGAACAAATAAAACTGGCTTAGGACAAATACATTTTTGGAAGGGTGACACCCTCCCCCCTTTTTTTCCTCAAAAATGGTCCATGCATCACATGGATTGGTAGGAAATATCCAGAAAATAGACTCCCTGGAAGGAGTGAAATGCATTTTAAAATGTGTCCTTCCTTTGATGTGAGAAAGATGCCAAGACTTCTATGGAAATATTAATTTTTATTAAAAAAGATTTGAAGGCAAGTTGTTTTAAGATGAAAAAAAAGTCTTACATAAGCTTAGGTGGAAGCATTTGGAAAGGATATCATTTGGAGGCAAACTTCTGGAACATTCCTCAGGCTTGGAATCTCACCATTGTATGTGACAGGCAGAGAAGCAAGCCCTCTCAGATGGAGAGCTCCCCTGTGGAGGTTTTTAGGTTTTTGAGGGAAAGTCCCACTTAAAACAGATCCTCCTTTTTAAAATGGCCTCCTCTCAACACAGGCTGAGCTGTGGCATGAATTTGTTTCTCTAGTTGATGGACAGTCCCTTGCATCTAAAGTTAGACAGGAAATAGAAAAAGTGTGAGCCCCAGAGGCTGCAGAGCATGATCTGCCCTGACAGATTGAGCAGCCATGGGGCTGAGTGGCCTCCTCAGCTGTCTTAGCTCACGCTGCTGTGACAAGGTGCCATGGACCAGGTGGCTGATATACCACAGACACTTCTTCTACGGGTCCGGAGCCTGGAAGTTGAGATCTGGGTGCCTGAATAGTCCGGTTCTGGTGAAGGCTGTCTTCTGGGTTGCAGATGGCCACCTTCTCTCTGTGTCCCCACAGTAGAGGGTAGACAGAGCTAGAATGAGCTCTCAGAGGCCACTAAGCTCATTCATAAGGGTTCTGCTTTTCTTGACATGATCCCTGCAGAGGACCCACCTCCTCATGCCATCACCTTGGGAATAAGGATTGCACCTATGGATTTGGGGAAGACACAGACATTTGGTCCAAAGCTCCAGCCTAGCCTGCCTTTTCTCACAATGGCCTAGGAAGCAGCTGGCATCATGTTCCCTTCCTTCCCAGGGGTCTCTGATAGACCGTTCCCTGAGGCAGCAGAAGCAGTCCATGCACTGGCAAATGTGTAAAGTGCAAGTCAGTGAAAGAAAACTTTTCTTGGTTCAGATACTTGCTGTAAGTGTTGACTTACCTCCCCACCTATGAATATTAATCATTATAAGTTATTGATTTTATTAAATGACTATTCTCTGCCAAGAGCTACTAAGCATTTTATATGCAGCATTTCATTGAACACCCAATTAGGTAGGGACTTATGATTTCCCTTTTGCAGATAAGGGCATGGAGGCCTAGACTTCAAGCACCTTGCCTGAAGCCACCCGGCCAGTTAGGTGGAAGGCAAAGACCTGTGCATATTTGAGGATGCGTCACTCATGAGACCTCCACATGGATTCTTCCTTCATCCTTTGCCATTCCCTGTGTGCAGACAGTCATGTTTCCTCAGTCTAGGGGCTCATTAGACCACAATCCCTGGAAGGCAGAAACCCATCCATTTCACCATGGTGGGCCCCAGCAGGGGCCCCAGCAGGCCTCACTCAGGACACAGCGGAAGGCCTTAGCAGAAGTCAGTGGACAGGAGTGTATTTCTTATCTGTACAAGTGCAGGAGCAAGGTCTGTGAGTAACTGTGTGTTACTGTCAGTTGCAGAGAGGCCAAGGTTGAGCTTTCTGTGGAGCTTTTTAAAAACTATATGAATTTTCCATTGCATGGGATGGGGAAATGAATCCGATTTCCTGGGGCCAGAAAATGATTGCACGGATTATAGCCTGGCACCGTTTCTTTTAAATTCTACCTCTAGGACAAGACCTCATGACTTACTTAATAAGAGGGGAACTGAAGGGGGTAAGTGATTGTATATAGATTGGGGTCCAGTGAAGAAGTGAGGACCCATGTACTTGTCTTTGACGTGGCCAGGGTGACATAGACTGCCTCATTTGACTAAAAAAGTATATTCTTAGGAGAAGTGGGTCTTTTATCTTTAACTAGTGGACCTGTTCAGGCTGTAAGTATTTACAGAATTAGTTTTTCCATAACAATGCCCTTCAGAATTCTTAAGTATGTTCACGTGTGCAGTAATAGACACCTAGAAAGTTCCAAAGGAACATTTAAAAACCTGAGTCATTCTTTCACATTTGAAGAAAACCTTCAGAATTTCTTAGGAAAATAAATCTCTAGCTCAAAAATAAACGTTGAAGCTATTTAAAGATTAAAACAGAAGCTTTCTATGAGCCAGTGCAGTGTTACTTATAACAAAATGTAAGGGATTTTTTTTGGAAAACCAATTTTGGAGATTTCTTTAACTCTTAATAGTGACTAAATTTAGGCACTTGATAATAATAAAATGTGCCTGGTGCTTCTAAGACTTACCATTTGTAAACTTTCACATCAGTGATCTAATTCTACCCTCAAAACAATCTCAGCCAGCCCCATGTTGTGCTCAGAGCCTTGGCACAGTTCAGTAAAGTCACGGCTGCTAAGTCACTTCTCCTCCGCCACCTGCCCACGAGGGGCACTGCAGGGCAGGCTGGTTTTTGGGATCTGAAGTCCCATATTCTTTTGATTTTAGGGCACTGATTCCACATATTCATATGTAGAATGATAGCAGCATTTTCCTCTTGCTAATTTGATTTCCTTGAATTTATCTCGTTTGTAAATCACAATAAACAATCTTAAAATCAGTCACCATCTGTCGTATCAAATCCACACTGCATTGATAACAAGGATGACCTCACTGTCATCCTCATTGCCCTTCCGGTGTATGTGAAAACATGCAAGCACATGCGTGGCGGTCTGTGTCTAATACTCCTCCTACTGGGGAAAAAGAAAAAAGAGAGCGAGAGATATTCCGACTCTTCTTTGCATTAGTTGCTAAGCAGCAGCCATTTCATTGTAAAGAAGATTCAGTTCAAGTAATGACATAGGTATTCCAAGAATAGCTTTTCATTTTTGTAGCCACTGCATTTCAGGTCTCCATAGAGCACATGCTCCCACAGGTCGGTGATTTTAGGAGAAGAAATAGCTACCTTGAAATATTTGTTGAATATACAGAGAAAATTCAATATAGCCGATCACCTACTAACTAGAATTTTGCTTTCTGCACGTGATGAATGGTGGGCGGCGGCAAGCACAGTGTTAAGAATTTGGAAGTGCCTCCAGAAAATACGGCTGACAAAGAGGTATGTTTTGAGGCCATCTTTGACACGCACTGATACCATCTCAATGGGATACTGTGGATAATTTAGAATTCTAACTTGTTTGAAGTAATATAGTCTAGAACAGAATTTGATGTTGCAGCCAAGGAGCTGGATGGTCGCCAAGATTTCATTGTACTGAATTTTTGCTGGCAATGGAAGGCTCTTGAAAAGGAAGTTAGAGAAAATACTGTACCAGGCTACCATAAATCATGGAGCTCAGTTTGACCAGGAGGAAAGGGCATAAGTGTAGAGGAAGACCTGTATTTAATGTCCTCCTAGGTATCTGTGTGAATGGAAGATGTCAGATGCAAAGATGCAAAGATGTATTTTTCGGATTGCACTATTAATAGTTTTGAAGGTGGCACAATCCCTGTGTGGAAGCCCTTGGCCTGACCTCCTAAGGCATTTCCGCCATCTATGATGTGACTTGCCAAACTGTTGTGAAATGTGGGTGTGTCTGGACAACTGTATTTTCTACAGAGAACTGCTTCATGGGAGTTGTTGCCGGAGCAAACTTTGTTGCTTTCTAAGAGTGCCCTGCCATCACCATTTCCCCTGCCCCCTCCTCAGGCTATTTGAGAAAAAAAATGCCTCTTTCCCGGAGTAGCTGGGATGCTCGGAAGCTCCTTTTTAACTTCCAGTAAGTTGCCCTCCCATTTAAGTGGAAGTACCTCTTCCAGGAACTAAAAGTGATGTTCGGAAGAAGTAATACATGGCTGAATTCACAAGTGGTGAATGGTTATTCCCACTGTGATATTGGGTTCATTAATAAGGTTGTTTTTAGCATCTCTCTGGCAATTAATGCCTCTCATATATTTCCTTGTGCACTTTTTACAATTACTTGAAACGACCTTCCTGAAGCAGCTCTGGCATTGCAGGAAGCCATTATCTACATGGGGAAACCAAGTCAAGAGGGCTGGGGAGGAGAGGACTAAAATCAGGAGCAACTGGTCACAGAGGTGCAAGGTCCTAAGTGTCTCTGGGAAGGAGTGGATCTGGGAGGTGCTCAAGGTACACACCCAGCATTATTCAAGCAACAACAGGAACACTTCTTGAAGCCTCACTGTGTACCAGGAACTGTGCCCAGCACTTTACAGTCTGTTCTTACCAGGCTCTATGAGGTGGGTTACAGAGGGGGAAGCTGAGGCACAAGACAACGAAATAACACATGAGCCAGCACACAGTGGAACTGGGATTTGAATCCCAGAACACTCCTCTCTGTATCCCAGGATAAGTATATGACTGAAGAACCCTGTTTGGAAATTACCTCCACCCTGTTGTATGCAGCTTTGTGGGACTGAACAGCAAGAGACCTCACTCTCCACCAGAAACCAGTGACGTCTTCTGTAGCAGCTGGGGTGGGTCAGGAGGCTTCCCCTCACTGTGATTCTGCCTCCTTGGGTCAAGCACATGACCTGGACTTGGACAACCAGATTGTGTGGACTGGGACTCCTATGGACTGGCAAAGGGACTGCTGGTTTGTTTGTGTCCATTAGCAGTGCTCTGGCTCCTGTCTTTATGCCCAGCATGAGTCTCCATACCTTCCTACTGAACTGTGAACTACTCAGTATCTTCCCCATTAATTTCCCTTATGCCTGTGTTAACCCAGATTGGTTTTTGTGGCTTGCAACTAAAAATATTAAAATCTCACTAAAAATGGCAATGAGAAATGGTCTGCCAGCCTCTGCTGGTGAATGGCCTCAGAGCCAGAAAGTGCCAGACAGTTGCCTTAGGGAGATATTTATACCACTGGCCAGTTCTTTATGGTTAAAGTTCGCATTACAGAAAAAAGGAATGTATTATTATTTAGCAAATATTAATATGAATTAGGTAACTTTTTGCTTTCTTTTTTATTGTTAGCTAATTATAAAAAATTCTCTAAGCTAGTTATCTCTGTTTTAAAGATGAGGAGTCTGAGTCTTGCAGAGGGGAAATGATGTGCTTCAAGTCAAAGAGCTAATACTTGGGGGACTCGGTTCCAGTCACCCGCAGCCCACAGTCATTCTCATTTGTCCTGCTGCTTCCATGTCATGTCCCAAACTGACTCCTTCATTTTTTAACTGCTGAGATTACATTTTCACTTCTAGGGAAAATTCCAGATAACTCTTCTCTGCTTTTCTGTATGATAGGTCTTTAAATATTAAAAGTCAGATATCACATATCTCTTCAGCCCTCCTTCCTGTAGTGGAACCATCTCCACTTTCACTCTCATCCCTATCTGCAGGTGATTTTCAGTCCCCTATACTTTTCTGGCTCTCTCTAATTGAATAGTATACCAGAGTCATCCATGGTTTTCTTCATAGAGCAACTAAAAATGTTGTCTACCCACGGCCACTGCTAGCATGTATAGTATTTTTGCTTGAATTAGAAATAGGTCCCATGTCTGGGTGGATAAATTTATAGAACTCCTCCCCTATTGAAGAGCTCTGTCAGTCCCCAAGCCAGGACCAAGCAGGTGGTGAGTGGCACCTGGGCTGGATTTCAGTCTCTTGCTCCTCCTCTGGGTGCCCTAGTGCAGGACCCAGCCTGCATGCTGTCATACAGCTCTGAGCAGTTCATTCCCTTGTGTGGACCTTGGTTATGGATATGGATTAGCAGGGGCTCTGGCTGGTTGCTGTAAAACCCATTCCAAAGCCAAATCGCCCAGACCGCCAATTCAACAAATTACTGATGACAGTTCCAAAGTTTTGCTTAGGTTGCAACAATTGCTCTTAAGATTTGTCCTTTCAGTTTGGCTAAGTGTTTACATGGCATGTTTCATATTTATTTTAGATACCAAACACTTCTAGAATGTTCACCATGCATCCCTTTCCTTCTCTCCTCTTTACTTAATAAGAAAGGACAAGATCTCTCTTAAGTATTGGTTGGCGTATTTCTTAGACATAAGCCCCCACTGTGCTTCCCTTGGCCCCTCGGTTAGTGGAGAAATGCCTGCGGTCAACTCTCCTAAAATTGCCTTTGGCTCTTTGCCTGAAAGGTCTTGGTGGAACTTTCTCTTAGTGAGTTGATACAGGACTGATGAAGAAACCCATCTGTGCTTTGCCCAAACCTTCATTTGGTAGCCTAGAAGAAGAATGTTTTGTTCAAAGGGCAGCATTTCACCATTTCAGGTATGAGGGCTGGGCTGTCGGACGTGGTAGGCACGGGCCTCATGTTCCTATCAAAACCATTTAAACAAATCAAATGCAAACTCCCATTAGTCAAGGAACCACACACAGTATGTGCTTCAGGGCTGCAAGAAGATGGTGGCGGCCATCCTGGGCAGTGCACACACTGAACATTTTTTGCCACTGCAGAAAGTTCAGTGGAACACTGCTGCTTTGAGGGACATATCAAGACACCAATTTATCAAAATTACGGAAACCTCTAGCTAGCCATCCTTGAATGATAACCTTGAACGGTGTAGTTCTTAAATTAAGAAGTCCAGTTCCCTAGTATGAAGTTATATTTTAGTAGCGTAACTGTCGTGTGCTCCTCCTCTTCTCACTGCGGCAGTGACTGAGTTCCATAAGGATAAGGACAGGGAGTTTGTCTTCCTTTGTGCTTTGTAAACTGCACCTTCCCATCCATGCCACACATAGGGAGCTCTGGGCAGAAGAGAACATGTTCTCCAGCATTTGGGTGGCCTGGGAATTTTGCCATCTAAGAGTTAGCTCAGCTTGTGGTTGCACGTGGGGGAAGGATGAAGGTGTGGAGAGTGTTACTGCTTCTCCCTCAGTAGGTTCTAGTAATTTGGGCAAGGGCGTGTTTCAGCGTGGGGCATGTGAAGTTGGAGTGTGGACCTATGGCTCCAGGTTATGTATATCAGGGAAATTGTTTTGCATGCTCCCTCTTTTATTCTTAACATGAGCTCCCATCACATTCAATAAATATTTATTTTAAATTCACCAGGGAGGCATGAAAGTAAATGCACCACAGACTTAAACTTTCAGTGTGGCTTACCTGGTGCCCAGGGAGAAGACCCGAGGACACTACAAAATGGGCTTCAAGGACAGAACAAAAGCCCCGGGAGAATCCGCATGTGTGTGTGAGGATTTTCTCTGGTGCTTTGAACTGCCAATATTGCACACAAGGGTGTTCTAAAAATAACTCGAGAAATGTGCATCCTTTGCTGAAGGGAAGGAGATAATTTGTGAGAATGATGAGAAATGGGAAAGGAGAGGAGCTTAGAAGAGGAGAAATGAAATACATGAATCTCAGTGGTCTCTGAGGCTCTTCCACATACCCAGTGCTCCCTTTGAAGCCTTGATCTTGGAAACTCGGCAAAAGTGCTTGAAATAAAAGTAGTAGCCCTGGGAGAACATTGGGTTTTTCTCACTGTTTTGTAAGATGAGCAGTCCCCTAGAAAAAACCTACCTATTTTATTAGAATGGCTGTGGAATGCTCATCTGTTATATGTGGAAAGCATTATTTCAAGTGAGGAATCCAAAGTTAGATAATATAGGGTCTCAACCTTAACATTTTTAAGTTCCTTATAATTTTTTGGGTAAGTAAATAAAAAATAAATTGAATGCCTACTACTCATTAAACACTATGCTTAAGTGCTGGAAGTAAAAGAGAAACCAGAATCTCTATTATCAAGAATATGTGAATATGTGGCTGAATTAGTGAGAGAGGCACAGAATTGATCTGCTATCCTGCAGGATGATAAAAACAAGGAGGGGGGCAACACGGATATCAACGTCAGACTGAGGAGTCAGCAGATCTGTACCATCAGGGAGGAAGAGGAGATGGCTGGGTAGAGAAGGGAATTGAAGGACTTCTTCAAATCTGATTCAAGAGTGCAAAAACATACCCTAGGTTCTACGTGGCAAACTAGAAACAGAATTTTGGACCATAGTCCTTTGAATTCTAATCTCTTCTGAAAATCCTTAAAATAGATCATTTGAATTTTTTAACCTAGAAATCCTCACATAAAAGAGTTCTATTTCTTTTATACTTGTTAGACACCAGCAGCTTGAAGTAAGGTAAAGCAGCAGGTGGAGAGCAGTGCCTGGGATCCTCAGGGCTGCAGAAAGCCTGAGAGGGAGAGGTTCGGTCTGTGTGCAAGAAGTTTTCCTGGAGCATTGACTTTGAAGAATTGATTGGCTTTCAGCAGGAGGAGAGAGGGGCACAGGAGGGAAGCATCCCAGGCAGCAGGAATTGTGTGACAAAGGATAGTGGTGGACATGCCCGACCTTTGTGCTGCAGTGTGACTTGTGGAAGACTTTTGCTTTGAGTACAGGAACATAGAGGGGAACATAAGGCTGGGAAAGTTTGTTAAATGCTTGTTAGGGAAGACCTTGAATGCCGTCAGAAGAACTTGGATTTCATCGTTAGGAAGGAACCATTGGAGGGTTTTGAGCAGAAAGATAGTATTCCCTACTCAAACGTGGGGAAGTCCTTGTTCTTCCTGAAGTCATTGCTGGCTCTCCTGCTTCTGGAACTACAGAGGCCCTTGCTGCAGAAGTGTCACCTCCAGCCTAATCTGTCTCTGAGCACTCCAGAGTGGTCAAGAGCCAGCCTCCTTTTGCCAGAGCATGAAGAGTGAAAAGAGATCCGTGCTCTCTTCTGCAGTGACCATGGTGGCCAAGAGGCAGGCTCTTTTCTTTCCTCCAGGACAATAGGAGGTGGCGTGATCTTGTCTCAGGTGAGAATTTGGGAAAGACTAAGCAAGACTAAGGAGAAAGTGAGCTGTTCTGGGTCTGAACACAAAACTTGTTTTTGCATCAAGTAGTATAACCAAATGGTGTTTAGATTTGATGTCACTCATTTACATTTTAGCAAAACAGCATTGTCCTAAGTTCTCAACAAGTAAATACACAGAAAATTTGGGAACATGGCTTGCTGCTGAGCTGGGAACTTCCTTTTCTTTCCAAACTGTTTGGAGAAATTCCCAGAATCACATCTTCAGAATTTTATTATTTATTTATTTTTCAGTTAAGTGGACAGTTTTTCTCCACCAGATTCTAATACCTAGAAATCACTAAAAAAAAAAAAAAAAACAATATTAACAGGAGAAATATATGTTCTGAATTGACTGGGAAATAGTAGTTGAGCAGCCTAGACATGTGCTTTGTCAAAGGGCTGTGTTACTGTCTGTCAATGTTGCATGAACAGAGATTGACATGACCAGTTAACAGAAATGCGGACAGTTTTGCAGGCAAGGAAGCTTTGCATTCAGCTGTAAACTGCATGCTCTTTTCAGACCTAATCTTTGGTAAATGGAGCGCAACATGGTGGTGGAGAGTTGGTGTGACGAATGCCGTCCGCTGGCTTTCATGCCTGGTCCTGGAGGATTAGAAGGACACCAGCCTATTGTCTGCATTGTGTGCCTCATGTGGCCACGCCCAAGAGCTGGCTCATGCCCTGCAGTTTAGAAAATCATCATTTTTTTTTCATATAAATGGAAAACAGAGAAAAATAGAAGAGGAGAGAGAGAAACTTTGATATCAAAGGAATATTAATATGTGGGAAGGGATAAAAATCTTGGCTTAAGGCCACCTAGAGCGATGAGCAGTCTTGGATCCACAGACTCATGTGACCGGCCTGATGGGGGATATATCCTGCTAACTAATTTCAGGATTCAGAAGTGAAAACTACTTTCAACCCAATTCAGTTAATCATGCAGAGGCTTTCAAGCATTGTCCTAGAGTTATTCAACAATACTAAGTGTTAAGATGAAAAACTTCATTGCTTCTTAAGTTACTCAATGAAGCCAGTTTTATTTTAAGTGGAAAAAAGAAAATGTGACCCATATTTATTTTTCCCTCCTAATAGTCTACATTTAAATATGCACTCTTCACTATCCTAGACTGGCAAAGGCATCAGCATGTTTGGAAACACATTATTGTGTGTTGCTGGTCCATCTGTATTACAGAATACTGCTACCTACTACCCAGAGTGTGTGTGCTTGTTGTGGGGGTGCCTGTATGTGTAAATGGGGTTTGCCTATTTGTGTGTTGTGTTCTAACCTTCAGATAATCTTTCTTTGAGTCGTTATCTAGAAATCGAGGTAGATGACACCCTTTGCCTTGCATTGCTTCTGGGGTGGCTGAAATGATGTATGCACATGGTAAATTGTATAGCCCCAAGATATTGCTGTCACCACCATATTGAATTACACGCATGCCATCTGCCTTGGAATAGCATGAGGCCCCTTCGAACTTTCCAGGCAAATTTCTTAAATATCGGCTCTGAAACATAGGGTTACGAATGGTGCAAATCATTTTAAAGATGTGCAACTGCAGGTGTGTGAGGATCGATCATCTTTGGGGTTTCATTTTAAAATATAGTATTATTTATTCAAAGAACATATAAACAAAACTTGATGCATAGGATGTAGTTCAAACTATAGTATTTATAACACAACCCAGAAGTTCATTCTCCTCGTGTCCCTCACTCTCTTCCCCTGAGCTGCTAGGACGCACAGACTCTTTTATTTACACATAATATGCCACTAAGTGCTGTTTTGTCATTTTTCTCCGTTGACTTGTATGAGAAGGGGAGCATTTAGTTCTCTTTTGTCCTACCTCATGGTGTCCCTTCTCTTTCTGTCCAATATATTCACATACCATTTTTTTCAACCACTAACAAATGCTTATCTTATTATGACTTTATGAATCTTATGCATTATGCTGGGAAGACTTTTTTTTTCCTGGAATTATTAGCCTCACTTTGAAATGATTTTTATATGAATTTATTCCCCATCATTTCAATTTCTTGGATCAATTTTTCTTTTCTTGGATCTTCTGTCTTCTAGATTTTCTTATTTTTCACCTTTCCTTGGAAAATGCCTGGCTTGATGGAGCACACAATTTTGACAGCAAAGAAAACATTTGAAATGAGTCCACCTGCCCCTCCCCTCCCTGAACTTTCACAATACTTTTTGATTACCAAGTTGAAAAAGTTTTTCAGGATGTGAATGTCTTGTGGTAGCTTTTTCCAAAAGGGTGCCTGGGAGGTAGATAGAATATCTGAAAATATTTTTTTCTACTGTCACTCTTAATTGGATTTTTAGACTGCATTCAAGGTATGGAGTCCTAGATTGGAAATAACTTTACCTTAGAGTTGGGAAGGCATTTCCCTGTTGCTGCTAGGCTTCTGAAGTTGCAATGGAGAAATCTGATTCCATTTTGATTCTATGCTTTTTTCTTTCTTTCTGTGCTTTTTTTTAGTCATTTTTTTCCTTTGTGTCTGCTTTTTGAAAATCTTAAGATTTTTTGAAAATCTTAAGATTTTCAAAATTGATGTGCCATAGCATGGTCACATATACTCCTGGTATGTGGAAATATTTAGATCTTTTCCACCTGAAAACTTTCAGTTCTAAGAAACTTTCTGGTCGTCTTCTTATTTGCATTTAGGGAAGGATATTTTCTTTCTCTCCATCTTACCAATTTTTTTCCTGGAATTTATATTATATAACTATTGTATTTACTGGACTATCCAATTTACTTCTTTATTCATGTTCTACTTCACTTTTATTCGCTTTCCAGGAGATTTCCTTGTTATTCTCTGTCCTTTCAGTGGATTAAAAACTTTTTTTTATGATCATACTTTTAATTCCTAAGAGCTCTTTCATGTTTTCTGATGTTCCTTTTTATAGGGCCTTATTCTTGTTTTGTGGCTTTAATATCTTCTTGTACTCTTTGAGGATCTTAGCTACACTTTTTTTTGAATGTTTTATTCACTCTGTATTCACTCTGTTTTCTTCTATTTATGTTGGTATCTTCATGTTGGAGACTCTTCAAATATCTGGTAATCCAATATTCTGTAAGAGAAGCCTGGAAAGGGTGGATGCAAGTTCCATGTGTGCTTAACTTGAGCTCTTAAGCTTCGCCATGGGGTCCTGTTTTGTTTTATTGGGAAAACCTTAAACATTCATATTTTGTGTTTAGTTTTTCTCAGAGAAGAATCATCCACTTTCTTTTGAGAGGTTGACAGCTGTTTTCTCTGAGGCTGTGTTTTGATTATTTAGGATGTAGACTTTCATCTGATCTCACTGCATTAGTAGAGGGCCTCAATTCTAGAGTGGTTGGTGTTTTCTAGTTCCTTCCGTTTAGCTCTTTTGAAAACGAAATCTTCCATCTCAAGGCTGTGCATGATAGGAGTACTGCATTCTGCTCTGAATGGGGTCTAAGTGCCCTCTATAAAGAATTCTGCCTGTTTTAGCCTTTTCTCAGGAGCTCACTTTCAACCAGACCTGGTTGTCTCTCGTTTCTGGGCTTTTCCGGAATTTCGTGGTGTGAACCCACCTCTTTCTCTTTTGCTTCTTCCTTCATTCACTGAATTTCCAGGTTGTTCTACCTTCCTTAATTCAATTTACTCTCCAACTTCATCTCTTCCCACCATCTCTCCTGCTTTCTTTGTTCTTGTGTTGGTGTTATTTCCTCCATGTTCACATCAGTGGGAGTTTCTGAAGGAGCTGGAATAAAAACCTGTCCCTCTCCCCATGGTGAGCTGAAAGTTTTGCTCTTCTTCTTTTTCCTCAATAGATGATTAAACATATTCGTGCCTTTTTTTAGAATACTTAAACAAACAATAATGGTTTTCATGTGTCTTAGTTCAGAAGGACTTTTAAGACTTTCCTAGACCTTCCATCTTTTTCAGCTCTCTGTCTGTGATAAGGGGAAAGGAGAGAATTCCACCTCATTTGTTTTGAGCATCCAAGTAGAGGAGGCACCTCTTGTGACCTCTGATGGCATCCTGACCCAGGTCAGTGCCCTTTCCCTTGCAGACAACTAGTTTCCCAATATCCTTTTGATTTCAGCACCTCTGAATCTTACCCTTTGGTTTCTGCCAGAAGCCAAGCTCTTCTCTGTAACTCTTGCTCTCCTGGTTTTCCAAGAAGCCCTGAGACTCACCATTCTCCTAGCAGCTCAGATGCCATTCTCCCCAAACACCCAGAGTTCGTTTAGCACCAATGAGGTGCTTGGTCTGGGATTTCTGAGGGACTGTCACTGGGGAGAAGCTGTTGCTAATGAGGTGCAAATTGGCGGCAGCTGGGGAGGGCCCGGGCCCTTGGGAGGTGGATTGTTGTGACACTGGCAGAGAGGACTGGCTGTGGGCTGGAACTGGTGACTCCTCACCCTTTGGCAAGGCCTGATTCCTTGATGGGAGGCTGATCTGGGCTCACCCACCCCTGTAGCTGTTGCCAGCTGGCTAATCTCTTGTCTGGCTGGCTTTCCTGGCTGGCTTTCTTTGCAAGTCGGAGAGGCCATGATCAGTCCTGGGGTTTTCCCAGACTTTGGAGAGACAGTCAGAAAGATCTACTGTCCCCAGAGACATTAACCTTGGGATTATTATTCTAGAAGGTTGAGGAGTGGAGGGTTTGGTGGTGGAAGAGCAGTTAAGGTAGCAACTCTCCAGACAGAGGAGCATGTCCATTTTCCTTGAGCGTTTGTTTTTAATGGAAGAGACTCTTCCTCATTACACTCTTCACCCAGTGCCCTCATCAGCTGCTCTTGTCCTCCTGGAAGATTCAACCTCTCATAGTCATTTTCACTTGCAGTGTCCCCACCAGAGGAACAAGAAACTCTCTTCTTTCTGGTGGAGAGAAGATGGAGGAGGTGGGTGGTTGAGGCTGTTCTTTAGGTTCCTAAGTGACTTTCTTACTCCTGGTCTGTCTGACAAAACCTCCTTGTTGGGGTTTCCTGAGTGTAATCCTGTGATCATTTGGTGACATTGAGAAAATCTCTTAACTTCTCTGGCTTTGGCATCCTGCATCTTTTCTTTATTTCTCTTGATCTCATTTCCTGTAACTTTTTAGAGTGTAGTGGGTGCCAGGCTAGATGCAAGGATGACAGAAATGAATGAAATGCAGTCCCTATGGTACAGGAGCTCACCTTCTATCAGAAGAAGATATGTAAACAACATAGATTTGTATGTGGCAAGGAATGCACTGTGTCAGAGGTGTACCAAAAGTGCCATGGGATGACGAGGGAGGGGAATAATGCTGAGAGGGTCAGACAATGCTTTGCAGTGGGGACAGCGTTTGAACTGGTTGTTGGGAATTGATTACTTAGGTAGATAAGATAGCAACACAATCATGGAGGTTTGAAAAGACAAGGTGTATGCTAAAAAGAACAGGTGTGCTTGTTGATACTGGAATGCAGGTGCAGAAGGTCTTGTCAGGCTGTGGGGCTGGCCATGGGTTGGGCAGGTGATGGAGTGCTTGCCACCTGAGTCTGCACACTGCCTCATTTGGGGATGGAGAGTAGTGGTGGGCTGTGTGGAGAACTGGGATAATTGGCTAAATGAGGAGCCTGAGTTGGATGATCTTTAAGATCCTTGTAGTCTGAAATTCTTGGATCCTCTGTGTGGGTACAAGATGTGGGTCTGGGAACACAGCTTCATCGAGGAGTATAATCTGGTGTAGAGTCTGTGAGTAGGTGTTTAAATGTGGGCTGCACCCAAGTGTTATATTAAGAGGTAACACCAGGTTCCTGGTTAAGCTAGAGTTTAAATATCCAAGTTTTGTTTCACCCTCTGGTCACACTTTTGGCTATGGCTAAAGCACCTGATCTGTCTGTGCCTCAGGATCAACACTTGTAAAATGGAAATTTTTACTTCTATGCAGCTGAGAGGGTATTTTTGGGAATGTTTATTTGAGAATTTGCTATTGTTTGGGGCATTGGAAGGGAAATCATTATTTTAGTTTACCATGATTCCTAATTGTATTATGAGCAATCAATAAACATGGGAATAAAATTTATCTGTGTACCAATCTTTGTGTAATATACTCATGTTCTTCTCCTGAGTTCTGATTTATGTCTGGAGTAGGAATCCAGTGACTGTTGTGGCCAGGAGTTGGGAATATTTACAAACATTGGTGTCACAAAAGCCTCTGCTGAATGTCTAGCTGGGTCACTGTAGGAATGCCCCCGTGTAGTTGATGGCACTTTCCTGAAATCCTACATGTGAGTTTAGGCTCGTTGTACTTTAAATCCAGGGGATGATTATTTTCTGGAACCATGGAATGAACATTTTGGCTCAACTCCAGGGCAGTTCCCAATCTCTGAATTGTGTGTTTGCTTTTGAGCTGGGAGTATGTTCTTCAAGTTCATCTTAGAAGGTTTTTAGCTTGGTGGTCTGCCATCTTCTCAGAATACTCTCCCATGAGCTCACATTTGTAGCCAAAAGGACAAATAATTTCTATATGATTCTTGTGATCTGAGATAATATCATCGATGATGTGATAGCCAAAGAAGGGAGTCACCAAGAAGAGTAGGTAAAATATGAAACAACTGGTGTGTGTGGGTGCTGGTTGTGAATAGCTGATGATTTCATGTGAGTGTGCACTGGCTGATGTTGGTCCTGCTGGGGGTGAAGAGGCCTGGGACACCTCTTCAGGAATACAGCTTCGTAGGTACGGTGTCTTTGGCAAAGGCAGGGGAAGATGCCTTTCAGCATTGACCTCAGTCCCACAGCTGGAGTCTTCCTACATCCGTAGGAATCTTAGCATTGAAGTAATCCATTGGTGTCTGTAGCGGTTTTGCCAGTGGAAGCAATGGTCATATTTACAACCTTGCATTTGTTTATGGTTTACTGATTACCAGTGGGATTATGACTGAGGTATGAGTATAGAACTGTCCTGGGGTAGGGAATCACAATTCTGCAGCATACAGTATTATTTTATTCTATAGGCATAAGTAAAATACTTTTTTGAAAGTATTTTTTTCCTGAATCTGAACTCCAGTAACACTCTTCTGTTATCTTATGTCACATATCACTTACAGCATTATTTCAGAATTAGGTCAGAATGTATTTTGTGGACTCTAAATGATTGTAAAATCCCTGAGGACACAGCAGTTAATTCATTAAGCTAAAATGTATAAAGCACCTACTGTGTGTGTTAGACAGATACACACTAGTTAGACAGTGGGACACTTTGAGCAGAGGGTGGAGAGGAATTGTGCAATGGAAGTTGGGTAGGAGGGGTTTTCCACAAAGGTAGAGAGGTCGGCAGAGGCCAAGACATGGCTATATAGAAAAAGAAGAACAAGTTGGTAATGCAGGAATGGGAAGCCATAGCTTGGGTCAAGAAATGAGATTAGAGTGGTAGCAGTGTTGCTGCTTAGTCAGTCTTTGCAGAACAGTTCAATGAGGAGGACTTTGTCACAGCTTCTGGGGTGCTGTTAGCATCTTGTGGTTAGAGGTCAGAGCTCTGTGATCACCTCATGGTACACAGGGCAGCCCCTCAAGCAAAGAACTGGCTGCTTCTAAATGTCCATGGTGCCATGGTTGAGAAACCCTCTTTTAGGTCTTTCCATGTTTGACTCAAGTCTGAGCTTCAGTGGCTGCCTTGCCCATCATCAGCTGTCATAGAAAACGTGCCTTTCTTCTCTGTCCTTCTCTGTCACATCATCCTATCTTAGTGCGAACCTTTTGATACTGTCAGTTTTCTATTGTATATTTCTTTTTGTTATGTCTCTTCCTCTAGAATATAAATATCATGAGGGTTTTGACTTGTTCACTAGTGTTTTTCTAGAACCTTCAGTAGTGTGGGACACACAGGCAAATGCATGGAGGAGTTTGGCATGTGGGAGTTCTGTGAGCAGCCAGTCGGGTGTAGCTCTGGTGCTGGAAGGGTAGTAGTTAACATTTATTTTTACTACTGATATCAGGCGCTGTTCTCAACACTTTGTGTGTGAACTCATTTATCCCTGGGCTAGAGTAGGCATTGTGATTATTCCCATTCTGCATCCAAGCAAACTGAGAAAGAAGGTTGAGTATTTTTCCAAGATTATACATCTAGCAGGTGGTAGTGCTCCAGAGGTGACTTGTGTACTCACACATGCTCTTTGTGGCTATTAGCCTGATAATACTGTGGGGGAGAAGGTGGGCATGGGACTTGTGAACTGGATGTCAGTTTCATATAGTGTACCCCCAAATAAATACCAGTTGGACGAGACTGTTACATACAGATCAAAGGGTAAGTAGTGGGTGGACAGAGATTTTGTAATGAGAAATTGGTGCCCTGTGGGGTCTGGAGCTTGCCATCCTGGTGAGGGTATCTAATGACCCATTTAGGTTGATCAAAGCTGAGGACCAGGATCCTCTTACTCAAGGGGAGTACTTTAGTTAGAAAGGGAGATATGACAATCCCTGGCCTCCGAGTCAATCCTTGGCTCAGGACATTGTGTTTTGAGTGGTGGCATAATGCTGACATGGGTCTGTTAGTTCCTGCCGGCCATTTTCAGCATCAGGAGTGACTACAGAGATAGACTAGAATGACAAGTTGGCTCAGAGGCAGTCCCTGGGGACAGTCTCTGTGCCTGGGTGACAGAGCTGCTGCCTCTCATTGCTGTGTGCCTGCTCACCCCTCACCCTTCCCAGCTTCCTGCCATGGAGGCTCTGGGCTTCTCAGAGCTAAGATCACACAGCTGGGTCGTTTCATTCCACAGATAACATTGCTGGGCTGGTTGTAGCAAACCAGGTGGTTACTGCCTGACCATCTTCCTGGAGACCAGAAAGCTGACTGCTTTGTTTCCCTCTTGACCTTCTTTCCTTTCCCAATGGCAGGATCACAAGTCAGAGCTCAGTGAATAAACATACTTTGTAGAGCAAAGGTACATGAATCTCTAGGTCCCTAGAACTTCCTTTGTGGGAGGAGCCCTGGTTAGTGGGGACAGAGCAGGTTGGGTTTGGGTGTACAGCATCTTCACATGCAGTTGTACTGCTGGACACTGCAAGCCACTGCTAGGTTTTCAGGTGAGGTGGATAAGTGGGAGCTAGGGTATTGAAATGGAAAGAGGTTGGAGAACCCTACAGTCTCTATGACCAGTTCTAATTGGAGCAACAAGTAGATGTTAGCAGTTTCCTAGGGCTAAGACCAGAAAGGGACAGAGTTTTGGTGTCCCTGCATAGTAGGGACTTGGAAACCTCATCTAAGTTGGCTTTCTGGAAGTAGAAGCTGGCACAGGGCTGACCAAAACTGAGTTGTCACAGGTGAGGATGCAGGAAGGGAGATTTTCAGTCTGAGTTCCAAGTACAGCTAGGTCTTGGAAGCAAGGACTTGAGCCAAACTGAGTTAGTAAACCAGATGGGTTGGAAGAGCCAAGTTGGGAGTGAAAGCTGGGAAGTTCTTGTGAGAAAATTATGCAGAAGGAGAGGCCCTTTATGGGGAGGTCCTGGGCCTTGGAGATGGATGCTAAGGGCAATGATCTGTACCAAAAGTGGATCAATGGTCACCATTTTCTGGCTAGTGTGGAAAGCCACTGAGAAGTTTTAGACAAGGAAGAGGCTTTTTCAGATATACTTTTAAATTATGTTATTCAAATAACTGCATAGAGGATAGGTTAGTAGAAATTCTAGTGCAAGTCTAGGTGAGAGAAAGGACATGGCAGAGCTAGGAGGTGGAGGGAATTGGGAAACAAAAATTAAAACCAAGAGGGCTTACCAATTAAGTGAACATGATATCTTTAGAATGAAGGAGCATCAAGGATGACTTGGTGTTTCAGATCTGGTTGCCTGGTGGTGCTCACAGGTCAGATACAGAACAGAGGATGGTGAGCTGTACTGGCTGGGGAAAAATGATGAGCTAAATGTTGGTCATGCTGCATTCAAGGCAGCTCCAACCACTGGGATGAAGAAGGCCAGAGTGAAAGGATTCCGACATTCCAGAGAATGTCCTGGACTGAATGTGGGGAGTGCCAATGGGAACTGAAATCAGAGAGCAGACATGATTTTCTGGGGGAGCAGAAAGGACCTAGGGGACACTCTGAAGTCACATCAGTACATAAGGGTCCATAAGAAGGAGCCCATGATGGAAACAGAAGGAGCAATAGACTCATATTTCAAGATCTGTGTTGGACGGGAGCTTCTGTCTGAAGTGTTCTCTTCCGGCGTTGAGTGAATAGTCCCTATTTACTACAGTAGTTTGTGTTTTCAACATAGCATGTGGCACCATGGTGGCATGAGCAATGGCAGATGCTATCTGTGAGTGTTGTACAGGCCCCTAGGCCTCTTTTAGGCCTCCATCCTCATCTTTTTTCTTACCATATCTGGGTCCATGGTATGGATGTCAGGGGCTGATATATAGTAGGTTTTCAGTACTATTATTTGATCATAGTGAATGTGATAGTTAGAATATATTTATTGGGAGAATGAATGTACCATTTTTTTAGAGAAAAAATTCTAACTCACAACAGAAGAACAAATGTTTGGACCAATTAACTCCCTCCCCCCATTTTAAAACAGACTCATACTCCTAATTTCTTGAACAAACCCTTTAGCCATTTCTGAAATGGAGCATCTAGATCAGCACCAGAGCCATGTTCAGAGGTGGAACCAGCAGCTTAAATAAGACAGTTTCTAGAGAACAATCCGATGTGCTGGCTTCCCATACAGGAGAGAGGAGGCTTTCTTGTTCTCCTGCCCTTGGGTGCACCCAGCGTGTTCCGCTCTTCTACAGCAGCTCCAGGGAGAAAGAGGGGGATGGCTTTTGGAAAGATTCAGGGAAAGGCATCCAGAGTCTATAAATACCTGAGGAAAGTAATAATAAAACCAGTAATTCCACTTTTATGAACTGAAGGCCAGTGTTATTTAGTAGTATTTTTTTAGTGGGAAGTAAAAAGAAAGCAAATCTTTAGGGTAATTATTGATATTTCCACGGTTGCATCAGGATTCAAGTTAGCTAAGAAAAGCACAAACTTCCATTGTCCAAACTGGGAGATAACTCGAGTAATTCAAAGTCAGGAAATTGCTGCCCAATGAGCGTATTTCATTTTAGTTTATATATCGATAAACTGAAACATTTTAATTTTCCATGTACATGATGCACCTATGTAGTTTGTCTACCCCTGGAATATATGTGGGCTTTGATCCCTCTTTATACTTTTTCTCTAGGGAGGCTTATAATATTTAATAATATTTACAGAGTCTGAGACATTTCTTATTCTCATTCCAAACCTCAGTTTCTGTGCCAGGTTGCTTGGAACAGCTCAAGTCTCTGTAGTCAGAGGAGCTAGAAGCTGTCAACTGCTCGAGTATAAGAGGTTCACCCCTTGGAAGAGAAGTGGAGTTAGTGGAATTTGAACCTGTCTGGGCATCCCCCCACGCTGTGAGGACACTGGGCAGTGTTCCACCCAGCACGGAGCAGTTTTAGCTTCTAACTTTGGAGCCTTCAGAAAGGGGTTCTGTGGGTGGCATCACCCCCATGGTAGCTTCCTCTCCTCCCTCCTCCTCCATCCTGCATTGTGCTCCCACCCCTACCTTCACTCCACCTTAGAGATCCTTTGGGAAAGGAAAGTCGAAAGGACACCATTGATCCACAGAGGCAGTAGAGATGCCCTTTGGGGTTTAACAATATGTCCAACACTATTTTTATGTTCAGCAAAAATCCATTTTGTCTCATTATGAATGTGTTTTCCCTTCCGAGGTTATTTCAAGGGAAATTATGTCCATGTATCAGCTGCATTTGCCCACATCTCACTCAATAACTATTAGAGTTATTAGCTATCTTGAACCAGGAAGTTGCATTTTTGCCAGCACTAAATGCTGCTTGAAATTCTAAGATTTAATTTGGAGGCAAATCACTACATTTGAGTGGGTTAAAATCTTGCCAAAAATGCATTTTTCCATCTGTCTCATGCTAAGAGCTCTTGAAGGGTTTGAAATTTACAGCTAAGGACTTTCAGCCATCTTTGCGAAGTGGTCAGGAACTGGAGAGTTGCAGACTGCAGGTCCTTGGGAGCAGCCCTCCAGCGTGGAGGGTGTAGCTGAGTGGGTGTCAGTTTCTTTCTGTCTGAAGTTCCTTGATGCCACACACTGTAGAGCCAGCACCAACACACTCGGCACTCCAGGGGCTGGTTCGCAAGCTGTCTGAATCCACAGCCTGCAGCACCCAGATGCTGTACGTGACTCAAAGTAGCAGTCATGGTCACTCCTCATTCGCCCCTCCTGACCGGCACCTGCCCTGGCAGTATGAGCAGTCAATACTGCATCCTTATTCACCTGCTCTAACACACATGCCGAAGGCTCTGAGTTTGCCAAAGCCAAGTAAGAAGTCAGAAGCCAGGTCAGGAACTGATGTTCAGCTCTTCTCTGACCTGGCCCACACACAGCTAGTTATTTTCCCCTTCACTTTGGCACTGCTGATGAGACCTGTGAACTCTAGTGCAGCAGCTGATGAACACCACAGCTGATCTTCCTAAGTCTCTGCTTGGGTGGATGGACCCTGCCTTGTAGGGTTGTCCCTGTCCATTTGCTTCAGAAGAGGAGCTCCCTTCTGATTGCATGTCATTTTGTGTACCTGGTATATTTTCTCGGTATGGTTGCTGGAGGCTCTGCTTTGTTGACCTCTTGGCCCATTTGACTGTTCTCCCAGCTCATGCATAATGTACTTCACCTCATCATGCAGCAAAGGGTCATGCATCTCTTCGAACATCTGACATGGCCTGCATTGTCATTGCCTCAGTTACCACTGTGCAGAATTTACATCAGTTGATTAATTACTGTTACACAGAAGCAGCATGGCTTAGTGGATGGAGCTCAGGCTTTAAGGCCGTCTTCCTGAGCTTAGATCTTCCCTTGACCACTTCCTAAGTCTATGGAGTGGGGCAAGTTATATAAAATCTCTTGGCCTTGACTTCCTTATCTTTAAAATGAGGATATTAGTAGAGTCTGCCATGTAGCCTTATTGTGAGTGAGGATTAAATGAGTAAATATGTGCAGAGGACATGGAATAACTGTCTTTTGCATATTAAGATATCAAATCTTGCTGGGCGTGGTGGCGCACGCCTGTAATCCAAGCAACTTGGGAGGCTGAGTCAGGAGGATCGCGAGTTCAAAGCCAGTCACAGCAACTTAGCGAGGCCCTAAGCAACTCAGTGAGACCCTGTCTCTAAATAAAATACAAAATAGGGCTGGGGATGTGGCTCAGTGGCCGAGTGGCCCTGAGTTCAATCCCTGGTTCTAAAAAAAGAAAAAAAAAAGATATCAAATCTTGGTTATGATGATGATGCTAGGTGCTCAGTACAATGACCTTGAAATTGTTCTTGAAAGAGTTGGGTTTCTTCATCAGTCATTCTGCCCCAGCACTATATTGCCCATTAAGACTTCAGAGAAATATGTATGTGAAACAGCTGAAGGGGTTGGGTATGACCTTTGGTGCAGTTTAATGTTTCCCAGCTTTATAAGGTAGAAGAATCTAGATGATGAAGATGGCCAACATTTATTGAGCATTTACTGTGTACCAGGCCTGTCCTGAGCATCACATATCATCTCATTTATTCCTCATATTCCATTACAGTTGAGGAAATTGCAACTCCCAAAGCTTGGAGCGGGGCTTGCACCCAAACCTGCCAGTTAACCACCACTCTGAATGACCTGTGTAATCATAGACTGTTTCTTCTCAAGCGGAAGCCTAGGACTAGGAACTGAAGGGCTTTTCCTGGGATCTCTTGTGCCTGACATGAAGGACTGTGAGCAAACAACTCAACTTTTATGGCGTTCAGAATTTTCATCTAAACTAAAGATGACAGCTGTTTCACAGGTTGTTTTGTGAGATAGAAAACAAAACAAAATACATAAGAAAGCAAGCCTAGGTATGTACTTCAAGAACTGCTGCCTAGCTTGGCCTGGCAGTCAGAAGTTGTGAAGACTCTGTTTTATGTACAGTAGTCCCCCTTATCCATGGGAGTCACAGTCCAAGACCCCCAGTGGATGCCTGAAACCAAAGCTAGTATTGAATCCTATACATGCTGTGTTTTCTCCTGTTGCCCTGTCCCCTGCCCCTTAGAACCTAGCTAATCTGTCCTTCCGTGACTTATGCCTTGGTGCCTCCTTTACATCACTACTCATTCAAGTTGGGGCTGTTACTAAGGGTTTTCTTGCACACAGTTACTGAGATACCACAACAGTTGACCCGATAACCAAGATGGCCACTCACTGACTGAGGGGCAGGTGGCTTACTGTGTGGATATGCCTGGTAAACAGGTGATTCAGATTCTGGACTGGCCAGCACAAGATGGTGTGAGGGTCCATGTATGCACCATTTAAAAGGTATGGATTGTTTATTTCTGGAATTTTCCATTTAATGTTTTCAGATTGTGGTTGACTGCAGATAACTTGAAGCATCACAAAGTGAAAGTGTGGATAATGTAGGGGGAACTACTGCACTCAGCACTGCTCGTGACGGAGGATGGCAAGTTCATTCTGAGGTCTGACTGTAGTTCTTCCTTCTCCCTGGAATCAGAGCTCAATCACGTAACCAGTTTGATGTGGGGAAGAGTTTTGGCCTCAACTGGTTGTACTCTTGGTCCTATTGATGTTATTAATCTGAGATGCTGCAACATAATCCTTCAGGGAGCTTCTGTGATAGATTTGAGTTCTTTCTGATAGTTTTTGAGATATATTAGTATCTCTCAGGCTTTCTAATAGAGCATTTTGTGTTTGTTTTCTCCTGAGACATTGAGAAGGTTGGTTTTTGCTGCGGCTGCTTCTGCGTGTGTGTGTGTGTGTGTGTGTGTGTGTGAAGTCTTTTCTGTCAGCCCTTCCAATTTGTGAAACTCTAACTCCTCCTGAGACATATCGTTAAAGAGCCTACTGAAGGAGATCGGTAGGGAGTAGCTCAGGGGGGTCCCCACTTTATCAGTTTAAGTTCAATTTCATGTATTGTCACAGACCCATCCCCCTCTTTATCTCTGCATCTTCTGATAGCTCATCACTGCTTCAGGGACAGAATTCAGCAACAACTTTGGTTTATCTACTGACAACAAACACGCCAGCCTGTCTGATCAAGGCAGATGCATGAGCTCAGTCTTTGGGATTATCATCCATTAAAACAGAGCCAGCTCCACCAGCTACCTGTGGCCATCACTGGTACTTGTGACCAGGTATTCTGTCTCTCCCAGCTCTGGGAGGGTGGGAGGTTGTTCTTCCTGACATGCTTTCATTTTGATAGAGCCACAGGAGTAGTTGTGGACCCTATGTTGTGATTGGAAGTGATGTGTGCTCTTGTGGGGTGGCATGGTTATTGCCATTGGGAGCACCCCCCCCCACCACCAGGGGTCTCTTTTCCTCTGGCACAGTGACAAAGGCTTGGTTGTCAGCTCATATCCCAGAGAGTTCTATGAACCGTTCATAGACAGGCAGTGCCAGCTGGAAATGAACCGTTGTTATCTTGGCAAATGAGGTATGTACTTCTTACGTTCCTGTCCTATAACCTGGTCTCTCCCTTCTAATGCAGTGATCTGTAGATGGGGCATGTGCTTACGGTACCACCTTGATGGCATTTTTCTCTGTGCTACTGTTCCCATAACAGCTGTCTTGCGTTCTGAGTTAATGTAAGAACTTAATAATAGATGTCTCTGGGCAATGACACTTACTTAGTCTCTTCCATAGTCTAGTTTTCTTTTCCTTTAAATTTTTTTCTCCTGTAGGTCCTTGTCCTAGTCCTTAATGCTTTGCCTGGCACTTAATAGCCACTCAATAAATGAGTGATGAACGAGTGCGTACAGAAATCCATTGATTTGAAAGGAACTTTCCATTAGCATTATAGCAGTATTTTGCCTTTCCCTGAACTTATTGTGGCCATTGATTCTTTTGCTTAATTCAACTCTCAGTCATAATGTTTCATTTTCAGGTCTTCCCTGATGAGGGACAACCCCTACCATGGCTCAGCAGCAAATAAAGAAACCCAGTCCTAGAGGCGCCCAGAGTTAAACAGCTTCAGCATGGAGTCAGAATTTGAATCCAGCCAGGCTTCTCTAGGAGACCATAGCAGGGCACCTTGGATCTCCACTTTCTTAGTCCAGCAAGCAGAGGGACATTTGCCCCCAGAAAGCAGTAGAACCCCTTCTTCCTGAATCATCTGTGGCCAAGACCATAGTAGTCAAATGGTGCTGCTGCCTCTGGAGGGTGTTTTCACCTGTCTTTTCTTTTTTCTTTTTTTTACTTAGTAGTTTTAACCAAACTCCATCTTCTTTGACCCTGGAGAGTCTGCCTGACTCCAAGCTTATTCCTGTCTTGACTGAGGTGTCTATTTTCTGATTATTAAGTCCTGAGAGGAAAAGGGACAGGGGTTGTGACAGCCTGAGACTTCAGCTGATGTCCAGTGGCAAATGCCAGTGTTGTCGACACCAGGCACACGTTCTATCCTGCTGGAGATCTCTCTGGAACTGGTTCCTCATCTCCTTCCCTCCTAGCCCTGCTTCATATTAGGCTCTCAAATCTGTTGATTGCACCATTAAATCAGAACAGTGCCTGGGACATCAACGAGTTTAAGCTATTATTATCTTTACTATTGCTGTTGCTGCAGCCTCATGTTCTCCCTGTCTCCAGATTTTCTTCACTCCAATCCATACTTGGCATCTTTTAAAAATAGATCTGATTCTGTCATTTCCCTGTTTATGAAGATCTCTTGCCTCCGCTGCCTAGGGGACAAAGTACCAAATCCTGAGCTCATTGTACCTCTTCCACTGTGGTTCTCGCCCACGGTATCTGGGTCTGAATCCCCAGGGGAGCTGGGTAGCTCTCCATACCCGGTCCTCTTCCCCAACAAATCTGGTGAGCTGTTGGGCGGTGGGGAAGGGAGAGCTGACACACTCCTGGATGGGATTGCCACTGGGAAAGGCTCTCCTGGTGATGATGAGATGACTTCTCACTCACTTAGCCACCCCTGCTTCTGCTGGGAGAACCACTCCCCCACATTTTGGTCTCCCACTTCACCCGCTGTGTGACATGGGTTCCAGCCACACCTGACTTCAAGCCCCTCAGCCTCACATGCTGTTGACCTCCCTGTGCCTTGCAGGTGCCTCCCCGTTCCCTTGCGTGCCCTTCTCCTTGGCTCTGCATCGGTCCCTCCCATGTTTATCTTATGGCTCAGTTTAAATGTCAGCTCTGAGGCCTTTCCCAGCAGGCCCGGGGCTCTCTCTCCTCCCAACTATCACCCTTGACAAGTTGCAGCCTCATTATTTGTGCCTGCAGCCCCCTGGAAACTGGGCAGGTACCTGGTTCTGTGATCTTCTACCGTATCACAACTGAGTTTTGGCACACAGTAGGCACTTAATGAGAAGCCCAGTGTGTGACACAGCATTGCATGATGGCTGAGTCTGGGTTTTGGCATCTTCTCTCCTTGTGTGTGTGACACTTAAATGAGCCCTGTGCCTGGCTCTTAGGAAGTGCTCAATAAATGTCCCCTACCATTTTTATGAAATAAATACTTTATTAATTAGTATATAAAATTCTTTCATTCATTTACTGAATTATTTATACATTAATATCCATACCAGGATGCATGTATTTCCAATCCAGATAATTTAAACACAAGCAAGTATTTATTGAGCTAACATTGGTTGCTGGCAAGAATATATTCTACCTGTCCTTGCACTCCAGGAGAGCACCCACGGACTACCCACATCAATGCAGGCACACGTGGAACAACGAGCCAGTCATGGTTGAATGTAAGTGGTTGTGTTTGTAAGCTAAGTCTTGTCTGTAAGCTAATGGGAATGAAAGGGAGCTGGTGAGGCCCAAGAAAAGAGATTTACCTTTTGAGGAGACTCATTCACACATACACAGACAAATGCGTGTGTGCATGAGTGTGTGCATGCACACACACACACACACACACACACACACAATTATATTCACCCCTTAGCACACATGGTGGCAAGTGGTGCAGACTGGATGGATGGGGAAGCATGGCCAAGAGGATGGGTAGGTGGGTGAGTGGGCTGTCAGGTTGGCATGGGTGCCAGGGCTCTGCTACTCAGCAGTAGACGCTGCACCCAGGAGCCTGCTGGAAATGCAGAATCTCAGATATGGCCCCTGACCTGCTGAATTACTATTTGCATTTTAATAGGGTCCCCAGGTAATTCGTGAGTTCATGAAAGTTTAAGAGGGACTGGCCTAGGGGATGTTTGTAAATTGACCTCAGTGATGATTCCTGTTTAGGGCTCTCCTGGGAGCTGTGGATCAATATAGGGGTCCATAAAACATGCACCTCCAATGTAGTCTTTATTAAAACTGCATAAATTACATAGCTCGTGCACTGGTGTAATAGTTCCTTGTTTCAAATGTGCCTACGTGCTATTATGACAAAAACAAAATTCATTTGGAAGTGTTACTGATTCCTTGTAGCTTTTTGTCATAATACATATATGTTTTTTCAGACATAAAATCCTAAAATGAAAAGGTATCAGGTGAAGAGTTTCGATGTTTTATATTAAATAGTCCTTGTTCTGGAAACCAGTCTTTGAGAACCAGTGTACTTTCTTTCAGTGTTGCATATACAAAATAATTCCGGTCTTTGTAGATAAATCAGAAGTGAAGTCTGTCTTTATTAAGTGGTATGAATCTCTAACATAAAGCAGACAGTTACAGTGACTTGGTTTGGGGATGTTCAACATAGTTCTCAAATTCATACCTTATAGTGTATCAGCCTCTTATTCCTAGTGATCCTGGGGTTGGGGAGGCAAGTACCCGGTTGGTCCTATTCCTTCTGCTTTACCTTGGGTCCTCTTCCATTTAGGCTGGTGGTTTTGGCTAGTTGTTGTGGTGGTGAAAGAGATCTTGCAGAATTTTATACAGTTCTTAATGTCACTTCTTGGCCCCAGGTGGGCCAGTGTTCTGAATGGCCTTGTGCTTGGTAGGGAGGTGGGCAGACAAAAAGCCCACCTCTGGGCTAATCTTAGTTCTGAGCACAGATGCAAATGTTTGGTTTCTGATTCTTCCTAGTCGAGTGTGGCATTGACTTCAGAATCAACTAGACCTGGATTCAAATTCTGACTCCATGCTGAAGCTGTTTAACTCTGGGCACCTCTAAGACTGGGTTTCTTTATTTGACCTAGAGGGCTCTTCTAAAAATGACTTGCAAGTTGCAAGTCATCTGGCATCCATCCATAATCAATGAAAGCCGCTATTATTGTCTCCACTGTTTTCATATCCTGTTTTCTAAAGCCACCCCTTCACCTGTCCATCAGGTGAAGACCTTTATGTGGTCAATGAGAATTAAGAGAAGGATAGGCATATAAAAGGGAGACTGAGCAGTTGTTTTTGCTCACAAGTGATTCATAATAGATGAGGTTGAGAAGAGGAAATGAAATACCCTCTCCACTTGCTCTTAGTCAACTCAAGTGCTGCCTGTATTATCATTTAGCATAGAGAAATTACCTTCTCGTGCTTTGTTTAGTTCACTGTAACTCAAAGCTGTAGATCTGACACTGACTGGACCTTGGCTGACCTGTATGAAGCCAAATAAGTTCCTTCACCTTTCTTAGCTTCTGTTTCCTTATCTCAAAAATGAGAGTGAATGAACCTTCATGATCCCCAAGGTATTTCCAGTGATGAGATTCTATGATGCCAACCCAAGGGCAATGGAGTTAATGTTACAGAGGAGCCTGAAGGAGAAATGCTTGGGATGGGAGCAGAAGCAGATGTGAATCATGCCTCTTTTTGAGCTTGGAAATGATTACAGCAGGTTTTCATATTCATCTGCCTGGTTGCATGCTTGTGCTCTGCCCTTATTTGAACTTGAAGAGTGTGTTTTTTTTCCATCGTTTCCAGTGGGGAGGACACTGTATTGTCACAATTTTTGTGTGACATCTACTGGGGAAACCCACCAGGATCTCTTTGGATCCTCCTTATTCAGGGAGCTTCCAAGTCAGTGGCTTGCCTGAACAATTCATGGTGACTTTGGGCTGCCTCCTCTATGGCCAGGACCCTGGGATCCCTATCTCCCCAGACACCATACGGTACAGTGGGTGTCTTCTCTCCACCCGCTCCTCACCAGACTCGGCACTGGAGATTGTCAGGCAGGTAAGGAGAATATGGTCATGCTCGAAAGGAATGTCAGATCCAACATGAGTCAGCTTTAGCTTCCCTAAGCACAGCTGAAAGACAAAGAAATGGATTTACCAAAGATATACACAAACTAGCGCCTATTATGTTAAAAAGCATAAATAAAACAAGAGAAGAGGCACACAGAATGAAATTATCTTTTTAAAGCATCTTGGCAAAATAGCACTCAATAAACATCAGTATAATAGTAGAGTCATCCATGTGTGTCAACCTGTAGTTTTTAATGACAGGGATGTATAAACAAGGAGGTGATACACAGCCCAGCTGCTTCTGAGGTTTTTCTTAGTCTCTTAGAGAATGAGCTGGTGGAAACACAGCTGAAAACAGGATTCTGGAAAATGAGTCATTTAAGTTGAACATGGAAGAGGAGAGCTGGATGAGGATTTAGAAAGAATACCCATTCAACCCTAAAGCTTGCAAGTTAAGATTAAATGAATAGAAATTCTATTGCACTCTCAAGAGATGGGTGTCATTCCCATTTCCTTCTGTGGTTAGGCAAAGCTATGAATATTCTTAATGTGGGTTTCTTTCCTCTCCTCCACTGTGCCCACTCAAGCTCTTTAACAAAAGGAGTTCTGCTGTGTCCACTCCCCACTGGCATCAATGCTAAACACACAGCACAGACACACACACACCAAAAAGTTTGAATGTTTTCATTTTTCTTTAAAGAATTCAAAACTGCTCTGCCTTTGTTCTTACAGGTAATTCTCACTAGCCAGTGTAGTTAAATGGATGCACAGGGGAACAAAATGACTTATTAAAAGGACAGAATGAGTGAAGGACTTTTCTTGCCAACAGGGACAGGGCAGAGCCATATTCAGTTCCTGTCAAAGCCAGAGAACCAGCCTGGATTCACATACCTGGAACATTCTACATACTGTTTCTTCTAGGACATTTTACAATAATTGTAAAGTGGTAATTTTATTCATTTTCCTGAAAGGGAAATTGATGTTCAGAGAGACTGAACATCAGAGAGGCTGTATTGTCACAATTATTGTGTCACATCTACTGGGGAAACCCACCAGGATCTCTTTGGATCCTCCTTATTCAGGGAGCTCCCAAGTCAGTGGCTTGCCTGAACAATTCATGGTGACTTTGGGCTGCCACACTCACATATCCAGTAGACCGTGGGGGAGATGTGGAAGTCCAAAATCAATGCCTCACTGGTTCCTTTTCTCCAACAATGTCAAATTGAGACACAAAGCATCTGGTCTACACTGGCATTTTGTTGGGTCCTGGAGCCATGGAGAGAAAATGAACCTGGAGCTCACTCTTGCGTGCTTCACAAAACACATGTGGGGTGTGCATTGTTTGTCACTTACTTTCACAAAGGAGATAGTAGTGCCACCGAGCCACGTGGGCATGCTCGAGCTTGTAGTTCAGATAATGAAAAACGCATGCTCAGTCTGTTTACCTCACAGGGCTAAGGTGGTTCACCTAGTGACCGTGAGCACTAGGATTTGGACTCAATCCTCACAGGGTGTATTCAGCCCCCCAACCCCTGATTTCTCCCAACATATGTATAATACTTGTTGAGTTCACTAAGATACCTGGTATCGAGTTAAGATGTTGCATTTGCAAAAGTGTTTGTATTTTATTTGAACTCCCACAGTGAACCTCTGTTTTAAAAGAAATTCCTAATTAAGTGGGAGGAATCCATTTGCTCAGGGAAAAATTTCAAGAGACTTCAAAATGATGCTCTGTGTTCAACCTGTGCACAGTCAACATGCCTGTCTATAAGGGTGGATTACCCTAGCTGGCAGACAGTGAAAAGCAATGTCAGAAGGAATAAAATGTTGTACAAATAAACGTTTGTGGTACGAATGATAAACATAACTCTTGAAAAAGACTGAAATAGTATTTATTTAAATAAATATTATTTAATTATTTTTGTGATGCTATGGATGGAACCCAGGGCCTCACTCATGCTAGGCAAGTGCTCTACCACTGAGCTGCAGCCCCAGCCCCCGAGAGACTTATTTTATACACTGGCTCATATTAGAACCATAAAATCCAGCTTCAGTCCTGTATGAAAACCTTATTTGTCTCTCAGCTGCTCACTCTAGACTTTGCGTGAACCCTTTACCCTCCAAAGAGCTGGTCCACAACCCCTTTCCAATCTGACAACCATCTTCAGTGTCCCGCCTCACCCTGCTTTCTCTCACTAGGGTATTGCCAGCCCAGAACCCTCCATGCTTGTACGAATGTGGGACACTGAAGTGCCCACTCACTTCTGCAAGATGCCATGGGTGACCCTGGCTTTATGCAGGTGACCTGCCGCCTTCTCGGATTCCCGTCTGCAGTGTAGGTGCTTGCCTCTTTTGCTTTGCTTTGTATTCATTACTTTTATTGCTCGTGTTATTCCACCTCCTAAACTCTGATTTTCATGGCAGTGTTTGTCATCCACTTTTACTCTTTGTAGCCTTGGGCACAGTGCTCCGCAAGTTCTCATGAATGTCAGTAGACATTAGTTAAATAAAACTCCATTCATAAAGACCAGTGCACAGTGAGCCGTCAGAACTGCCAGGCTTTAACTTCCTGGGAATCAGCAATGAAGGGCTTTGGCGGTAAGGGAGGAAACTGGAGGAGAGAGGTGGGAAGGAGAGGGAGGTAGCTCTGCAGGGTGGCACTAATGTGAAATTTACTCTGGAAAATTTGCATGTCTCCAGGAACCACCTTTGCCCTTCTCATGAAGGAGAATATCCCCTTCTGAGGCAGAATTTATACAAATTAATCAGCAAATTTCACACCCTCCTAAAACCGTAACCCTATTTATGACATTGCATTTGGCTACTTAACAACATCGAAAGTGTCATGAATAGGGTTATTATGGTTTCAAATGTGAAAAAGATAGAACAAAGGACTAAGGTCCACAACGAAAGGGAGAGGCATAACCAATTTACAACTGCAACAGAATTCTTCCCTGAAAGGCATTTTTGAGTAAAGTTTCTGTGGGGTGAGTGGAGTGCGCCCTGAGGGTCGACGTTTTGCCTGAATGGGGCTGCAGCCTGCCATTCCCCTGGACAGTCCTTCTGGCCACAGACACCCCTGACTTCCTCTAGAGCATGCACTAGACCCTGTCCTCATCCTCATCCCCATTGGATGCTGAGCACTTTCCCATCAACTGCCAGTTAGGGTTGTTCTCTAAATGTGGGAGCAGAATGGGTTGTGGAAGCCTGACTTTGGACGTTTTTTGAGACCCCCGGTTAGGACTTGGAGGGTCTCATGATTTCTTTTGACAACTTCAGATGTGCCTGTGCTTTGGTTGCCATTGCTGTTTGTTTATTTTCACAACATATGTTATATGATAATCATGTGAATCCACTCCCTGTGTTTCTTTCAAAACCCTGATATTTTTTTCCTTCTAGTGACTCATAAGATTTGGAAAAGCTGGTCTGATTTCCAACTCCAGGGAGCAGGAAAGTAGACGTCTCTGAGTGGCTTTGGGGAGGAGGAGTTGTTTCCCTCATTCTCTTGTCATTCCTCCATCATCTGCTTATTTTTCTTTTCCCTTTGGTCCCATCCCTTCCCTCCTTTCCACCTTCTCTTCTCTCGCCACCTTTTCTTTCTCTCCTCTCATTGATTTTTGTTATCCTTCTTGTGTGTTCAGAACACCACCAGGAATATATTTAAAGATGAAGGAGATTACAAAAGTCATCTCCATGTGAATAAGAGAGTATCAACATGCAAGTGCATAGAATGGGAAGTTGGAGGTTGCTGGGCTGTTTGGAGGCATTTGACCTTCTGGCTTTTTAGATCGGCTGGTTCCTCCTTCTCTTCTCTTCTTGAGCCCCGAGGTCCATGACTTATCAAAAGTTTCCCAGGTCCCTGAAGGAAAAAAGACAAATCAGTTACAAAATAGTGGATAGGAAGAGAAGTTCGGGATTACTTTAGACAGTGCAGCATGATACACTTTTGCAAAGTGAAAGATTGCAGAACGCTGACCCGGATCCTACAGAATGGATGCTAGCTCTCAGATGGCGATGGCAGCTAAGCAGCAGCCACAGTGGGATGAGACCCTTGAAGAATGTGGTCTAAGGTGAGGTGGGAATTCTTTGCTCCAAATTCTACAACATTCTTGCTTTGGAATATGAGAGACTGGTTAATGACCAAACTTCACTGGGTTTGTAGTCATGGAAGATCAACTAGCAGATACCTGACAGCCACTGGCAGCGTTGGATGGAGGCAGAAACTTGTTTAAATGGTGTGAGATTTGTCAAAGACAATACAACCCAGAAATGAGGCTCAAATACCACTAAGTCTTGATTTTATAGCTGTTAAAAATGAACACCAGCATTTCCACTCCTTTCCTGAAGCCAGTGAGTGGCCACTTAGTATCACTCCAGCTTGTCCTGGGATGCAGCAGCAGCCTTGCCCCAACCTAAGCACACTCTATTTTGGGGAAACTGGGAGCTTCAAATCTCTTGGGTACCTGGGATTTCTAATTCCCCTTAAAAGGTCTTGAAACTATTGACCCCAAACAACCATGCCCTCCATTCCTGCGCCCTCTGGTCTTTTCCTTTCTGCTTTATTTCTAACAGTTGTCTGGCAAGCAATGTACTGAAGAATCGAACCAGGTGATTTTGGAATGCTATTCCATATGTAAAAGTAACAATTGATTTAATCATTGCAGAAGAAAATATTTTTAAAAATTTCAAATACATCATTCGTAATCACTGTGAATTTCAAAACTAAAGATTCACCCACAGATGTGCCTGAGGGAGCAGCAAACAATAGCCAGGTTGTGTGGGAAGATCACAACTAAGCTCTCATTTTTCCATTCAAGCACATCTTCCACTGACTGGTGGCTGAGGCTCATTGGCTTACTATTTCAGAACAGTGCTGCATACTCTGGCTTTAATTATTGGAGGTTCAGAAACACATTTTTACCAATTTTCTTTAGAAAAGCAGGTGACTGACTTCTTAACCAATCTAGCCAAAAGCTGATGAACAATAATGTCAAAATAATTGCTTTTCCAGGAATAGATTCTAGGCAGAGTAACTGAACTCAGTATGTTTTTAAATGAGGAGTCGGACCTACTTTTTAAATAATAGTTTCATGGAGATACAATTTTCCTACCATTACATTCAGCCTTTTAAATTGTACCTTTCATTAGATTTTAATGCAGTCACAGTTGGGCAATCACAATTACTGTATGTTTTGGGGATATTTTAATCATCCCCCAAAGAAACCCTGTAACTAGTAGTACTCACTCTTAACTTCATGTTCCCTACAAGCACCCATCTACTTTCTGTTTATGGTTTTCCTTTTTCTGGACGTTTCAAACAAATGGACTCGTGTCCTCTGTGATCTTTTGTGACTGTCTTGTCTCACCTAGCATAATGTCAAGGTCCCCCATCGTGATGTACACCAGGACATCCTCGCTAGTGACTGCTGACGACCAGTAGGATTCCCAGAGGGGTGAAAGAGGAGCTTTTTGCCTCTTCCTGATCTAAGAGGGGAACATTCCATCGTTCACTATTAAGTGCAATGTTAATTTGTTTTTTTTTTTTAAAGTAGATGTCCTTTATATTTCTAGTGTGGTGAGTAGTTTCTTTTATTTTTTTTCAATCATTAACAGATGTTTGGTTTTTGAAAAATGGTTTTTTTTTCTGCATCTGTGGAGATGATAGTGTGAGTTTTGTCCTTTAGTCCATTAATAATCTATAGATAGATTTTAATAGGTTGAACCAACCTTACTGTCCTAGGATAAGCCCCCCTTGATCATGTATAATTATATCACGTGTGTATGTGTGTTGCTGGATTCGGTTTGCTAGTATTTTAAGAATTTTTGCATCTGTATTTATAGAGGATATTGGTCTGCTGTTTTCTCCTCTGGCAACAGTTTGTTTTTTGGTAACACTGGCCACAGAGATTAGGTGGGAAGCTGTTCTTTCTTGTTTTCACAAGAGGTTTTGAAGGATTGGTGTTAATTCTGTTTTTAATGTTTGGTAGAATTCACCACTAAAGCCATCTGGACTTGGAGTTTTCTTCATGAGAAGTTTTAAAATTCAGTCTCTTTACTTGTTATAGTCTATTGAGATTTTCTATTTTTTCTTGAGTCAGACTCAGTAGTCTGTCTCTTTCTAGGATCTTAAGTATTTCATCTCGGCCGTCCAACTCGTTTGCATGTAGTTCCTTCAGCTTTCCCTCATGTTTCAGTGAGGTCAATGGTGATGTCCCTGCATCGGCAACTGAGTCTTCTTTTTCCCTTGGTCAGCCTAGATGAGGGTTTTTCATTTTCCCTGTAACTGGTTAATTTTCAGAGTTCTGAAAATGTTGATTTTGACGGTTTTTGTCACTGCTTTTGAGATACAAATTTTAGACCAGAAAGTTGTATGGGGAGCACAGTATTCACAAAATAGAAATGGTTATGCTGAAAGGATGCAGCAAAGACCAAGTCTGATGCTTTTCTCCTCTCTGGAAAGGTGAAAGATGGGTATCTCTCTCCAGGGAATATGGCACCTAATTTTTCTGAGAAGAAGCAGCACTTCTAGATGGTCCCCTTAAGTCTTGAGATCATGGAGAATGGGGAGGGCATTTGCTATAAATAGTGAAGTCTGAGTAGATGTCTTAGCTTAGAACCTTGGAAAAGCCAGCAGGATAGATTGCATTGTGACAGTGAGACTTTGAGACTAACTGGTTGATACCGCTGTCTGGGGACTTAGTAGATGTATGTGTTGTCGATTTGCTACTTGAGGTTCAGCTCAGGAAATGTGACCTGAGTACTATCTGAGAACTTGGTAGCGATGTAGGATCTCAGGTTCCACTCCAGATTCAGTAAATTAGAATGCACATTTCAACGAGGTGATTTATGCACACATTTGTTGTCTTTTGGGAGGACTCTTACACTTTTCTAGCTTCATCTGTTTAATGTTGACTTTATCAACTTGAATTACAGAAGCATGTTATTGGCATTCCTGAAATTTGGAGAACACCAATCTTTGTACAGCATTGTTGCCCTTGTAGTTTTTTATACTGAAGATAAACAATTGAACTTCAGCAGAGAAGAGAAACCTATGTGTGCTAGAGTGCTCCAAAAGACATTATTTGAGGAAAAGAAGGGGAGGAAGTGAGCTCATGTGAGGCAGATGGAAGAATATGGGGCCCATATTCCCAACCTACTGTGGTGGGGAGTATTTGTCATGCAGTAGACTTCCAAGTTGTAAAATTTTTGAGGACATGGATTATGTCTTGCTCACATAAGTATCCTTGGTGAATGGCATTGCTGTATAAATTCTTTGCAAACTGAAAAGTGAAAAGATAAGTTTAATTGGAGATGAGGGTTTATATAGGAATATGGCAATTGATACAAATGGATTAGGATATGGCTGGTTGATGGGGACTTTAAAAGCCTGGTGGGAGATTGTATTTAAATTTGTTGGCTAATTTTTACTAAGACATTTTAGGATGGGAGGGGGCTTATTTGAGATTGTTTGTAGAAAATGACAGACAGATAAAAGAACTCTAAACGTAGAGCCCTCCCAAATCCTCCTGCTTCTTACAGGTATGTAGTCAGTTGAATAAGAACATACTGTAGGAGTCACGCATTGAGGAGGAGGAAAGTTGGGGAAATGTCATAGACTTTAGTAGCACATTTCAGTTTTTCACATACATTTGTAAGGAGGGAAATGACGTGAAGAATGGTGTTTGGTAAGTGATTACATTGCATTGAAATGCCAGGGAGGTTGGAAGGGATGAGCATGGAGTTGGGTAGATGAAGGGGTTGTTTTCATGATTTTGGGATAGAGGTGCATGAATGTGGACCAAGACCACTGTAGGGCACAGTTGCTACTGCAAGACCCTGGTATTAGAGACATCTGATCTAACAGTTTGGCTTTTATGTGAAAGAGAAAGTGGAAAGGAGAAGAGAGAAACTTACCTGAGAGAATAGTAATGGAGAAAGTGAGACAAACTAACTCTTGTAAGTTGCCAGGTAAGATGCCTGACTCACACAAGCACTCCATACAGGTTAGTGATCGCTCTTGTTTCCTGGAAGGAAAGGCCTCCTGGCTCCACCCAGAAGCATTCCATTTCTTACAATCGGTACCTGGCTCAACACTTACTTGTAATAGATGTTTGATGAATGGATAATTACTTGTAATAATGTTTGATGAATGGATAAATGGAAAATAAAATCTATATTGATGTGCAAACCAACTATGTTGATTGTTAAGGAGAACCACATTTTACTGTTGATTTCTGTTATAAACATAACCCCCCAAAGGAGGATTAGGAAATGTGGTTATTGATCTTGCATCTTCTGCTCTCTTCCTGTTCCCCTCTTTCCCTCTTTTTATTTTTTTTATTTTTTAAAATTTTTTGGTAACAGGAATTGAACCCAAGGGTGCTTAACCACTGAGCAATATCCCCAGCCCTTTTTTATGTTTTATTTAGGGATAAGGTCTCGATGAGTTGCTTAGGGCCTCACTAAGTTGCTGAGGCTGGCTTTGAACTTGCAATTCTCCTGCCTCAGCCTCCCAAGTCATTGCGATTACAGGTGTGCCCCACCGTAACCAGATCTCCCCTCCCTCTCAATATTCCTCTTTCTCTCTTTTCCCACTCCCATTCTGAGAGATGCCTATTTCAGTACTTGTGATTCCTGAAAGTCAGCTCTCCTTGTAGGTGTTTTACAGCTGATGTTCAGTAAAATTTGTGTTAATTGCTAAACTAATATATTCTAGACCCTGGCTCATGCCTCAAAGCAGTGCTGTCCACCAGAAAGATGCTCTCTGTTCTCTGCCATATTTGATTCGGCCCTGTGAAACAGTTTGTCCTCTGAATGGCCATTAAGATGCTCAATATGACAAATTTAATGAGTTGTGGCTACACTGCTTTATTTTATGTGGCTGGTATATATTTAGCTGCATATTTGGGCATAAGCCTCAATCTCTTAAAATCTCACAGTAAGATAACAGTATAATTAGCCTGAGAGAGCAAGGATTGAGTGGTTAGGTTTTGCTTCTATTTCTTCACCCACCACTAAAATAAAAAATTCCTTGAAGCAAAAGTCAGGAACTTTCTCTATCCCTCTCACCATTTGACAGCAAGTTGGATCATGAAATTGAAAATGTTAGGTAGAATCTCTTTTCAAGTAGTTAAAATAACTTTTCATTCATTACCTCAGCATCCCTGTACAGAAGAGAAGTTTCTATATATAGCTGCAACTGATTTTCAAAGTTAAGGAATTTTATGGGGTCTTACAAATTCTAAGGGACTTAATATTGTAGAGAAAATTCATGAGAACCTGAAGTCCAGCTCTTTGGATTTCTTTGGGTCCTTTTATTTAAAGTTGGCTTGCCTTTTGCCATTAAACAACTTTTTCTTTAGTGTTTAATAATGATGAGTCCTTTGGAAGAGATTAGCTGCAAAGATTTTGAACAGGGGTGGGATTTTTTTATATCAGGGCCACTGACTCACCATAAGGATTAATTGGGCCCACTTCTAAAGAGCAACCTAATCTGGGTCATTTGCAAAGAAATATGAAGGCATGAAGTAAGTATAGTTCAAACTCATATCTTGTCCAGTTGAGGGAGATGAGGGAGAACACATGGGGGAAGGGAGGAAACAGAGAAAAGCACACATTCAGAGGCAGAGAGGTGCGGAGACGGGGATGAAGGGAGGAGGCTGATGAGCACTGAGGCGAGAGTATTGAGGTGAGGTGCTTGTCACACACAGTTGCTCACTTGGAATGGTTTCCTTGCTAATGAGTTGCTTAAGCATTGCTCATAGCTCCTTCTAACAGCAGTTTGCCAAGAAGGAATGAAAATCCTTTGGACTGTTCAACACTGACCTATGTGATGCCTCTCTGAGAAAGCAGATAAAGCCAAGCCAACGGCTAGAAGTTGCCTGACTCCTCGAAGGGAATGCAACTAATATTAATTGACCCTTAGTTTGTAGCAAGTGCTTTATGTAGGTTATCTACATAAAGGTTATCTAGTTTAATCTTCCACAAATCCAGCAGTAGCCATTGCTCTGCCCAGTTTGGAGAGAGCACAGCTAGTGAGTGGGGAGTTGGGATTCATGTGCCCCCTCCCTCATGAGTCCTGCTCATTTTGCATCCAGGTCTCTTTCTAGAACTTAAAGGAACTTCAGAAAATCATCCAGGTTTGCAAGTTGATTGACGTTGCTCCAGGCTTCAGACTGATCATCATTTGCTTTATTGAATAGAGGTGTGTCACTGGGCCCTGCACCAGGTAACTGAGCTTCTCATACATTTGAAGTAAAACAACATCCAGTTTGTTGTAGGGGGTATGGTACCTGCCTTTCTGTGACATGGTTTTCTATTTGACTTTTAAAATTCTCATAGGAGGGATGTGAGGGACATTCACAGTTTCTCACAGGAGATTATTGAAGTCATTTCCAGAGTCAGTCTTAGCATCGTCAATACCATGATTCCTTTTGCCTGGCTTTGAATGCTGCATCCTGTTCCGGGTCTGGCTTTCCTGCTGCGCTAAAGATGGTGATTCTGGTGTTTCCTGTGATAACATAGAAACTGTGAGTTGACAAGGAAAGCTGTGGGTGGAATCAACAAACTGTGGCTTGTGGGCCAGATCTGGTTGTTTTTGTAAATAAAGTTTTATTGGAACACAGCTGTGCTTATTCATTTATGTATTTTCTGTGGCTGCTTTTGTGCAATGATGGCAGAGTGCAGTAGTTGGGACAGAGACTACATGGCCTGCAGAGGTTAAAATATCTATTATCTGGACCTTTACCGAACAAATTTGTGACCCCTGCTATAGATTCGCAAGTCACTCAGAGAATCTTGAAGAAAACCAGGAGCCTGGATGTAGCAAAACTATGGCGTTACCAAGGCAACGGTACCAGCGAGGTCTGAGACAGATAATGCTTTCCAGGTGTCCCTTGTGTTTGGGGAAATCGAAAAGACAGGTTCTCTTGCTGATATGTTGAAAGCACTCCTTAGAATAAGGACTGAGAGTTCCTGGTAGAAAGGCAGATTGTGCATTAAAATCTAGAGCTGGGCTGCTCTGATGCCACCGCGGGTCCTGTCCAGGGAGGCTTGGAAACTGTGACTCCCTGAAACTGTTCAGGCAGCCAAGTGTTCCAGCTGATGTTTTGTGTTTTGCCCCCCTTCGTTTAAAAATAAACTTTGTAGATTTTTTTTTTCACGGCTCTCTAAATATTCTGTTTTGAAACATTTAATTACCCAGGTTATTTATATGGAAAGGTCTGATAATGTTTCTATGGGAGTCTGTTATTTATTTCTTTAGCTAAATTTTATGTTATATTAGGGGAAGGACTGAGGTTGGTTGCTATAGCAACAGGCTAAAAAAAAACGGCAACAGTCCCATTATGGATGCTAAAACTATAGTCATTCTGGTGGGAGGGCAACATGGGTAGTGGGTGGTAGTCTTTTTATTTTATTTTTCAAGACAACTTCTCCCACTTCCAACCCTTTGGCATTCATTTATTTTGAACTTTGCAGTTTAGGGTATCGGAATAAAAGAGAGGGGGGAATAAAATAAAAGGATGTCATGTCTCTCCATTGAATTTCTGTAGTCCTTTAGCCACTCCTGTTTTCTATCTTTTAATCACTTAAGCATTAGTTTATTTTCCAGACTTTTGTTGAGGTCTCCTCTGTTAGAGATGAATAAGATTTCGTCCTTTCTCTCACTTTTCCTTTTAAATTGCATACACCTTGAAGTCATTAATTCACTTCACTTTAATTCATTTAAGGAAATTGTTTTCTTTTTCTTTTTTTGGTACTGGGGATTGAACCCAGGGGCATTCAACCACTGAACCACATCCCCAGCCTTTTTCAATTTTTACTTTGAGACAAGGTCTCATTAAGTTGCTGAGGGTCTTGATAAGTTGCTGAGGTTGGTCTTGAACTTGTGATCCTCCTTCCTAAGCCTCCAGAGCTGCTAGGATTACAGGCATGTGCTACCATGCCCAGCCAGTCAAGGCAATATTTGTACTTTCCCTATACTGAGTATCATGATGGCTTACAAATATAAACAAATTTTTAAAAATACAAAAGACTTATTGTTAATGGAATAAGATTGTTTGGTTTTCTTGGGAAGCACAGAGATGTGCATATTTAAGCACTGAGATATTTAAAATAAAATTTGATAAATGCCAATGGAGGCACTTAGGCCGAATAACTGTCCCCTACCCCCTTGCCCCCCAACAGGCAGAACATAGAAAAGACTTTGCAAAGAGGTGACATTTGGGCTGATTTGAAGACTGACGGGTATTATGGTTAGGGTCTGTGTGTGCATGTGGGTGTGTTGGGCACTCCAGGCAGTCTGGACCAGTAAGAACAAAGCTGTGGAGGTGAGGGAGCCTTTGGCTGCGAGCAAGACAACAACAACCACAGAATGTGGAGTTGTGGAAAGCTTAGAGACAGGTCAGACCCATCAAGAGAAGCCGTGACTGATAGGCTGGAGTTGGGATATGGAGTCATTGAAAAATTCAGGCAGAGGAGCAACTTGTATGTTTGGGTTGAGAAAGAAGATTGGTTGGTTGTTGTGGGAGTGAGTTGGATTGGGAAAGGGATGTGAAGATTTGTAATGGTAGCAAGATTGATCTTGGGACATAGTGGGTTTGAGCCCTACCACAGTGTGCTGTCTTATAGACAGCTGGAACTCAGGATCCAAAACGAATAGGAAAAGCCAGTAGGAGTTAACCTAGGATTGTGCTCTCTGAATCTAGCAGATACTTAAATTGACTTCTCTTTGGAGTTCTCTTATGGATTCTTTGCGGAGTCCCTCCCTTCCCACATTGCTGAGTGTCTCACATCTGTGGTTCTCTGACAAAGGGCAATGCCTCTAGCCTGGGTATGCTTTTTTCAACCCTCAGCCTCCAGGTACCACTTCCTAAGGTGACCCTGAGATGGTGGTCTCTGGCACGTGGCCCACTGGAGGCTTGTTCACTGGAGGCTCTGGCCTGCTTTGCTCCTGCAGGCTGTAGGAGCACAGCCACTTCTCCTAGAGCCACCCTCAAAGCTGCCTGCAAGCCCCTGTCGACTGTGATATGCATGAATCAGACACAGATCTGCTTGTCTCCCTAACTGCATGAAGTGCTGGGGGTGGATGGGAAGCCACTATCTGCCTCTGCTGGCCCCTCTCTCTTGAGGTGAAGAGGCGAGCACCTTGACCCACTGCTGTCTTTGGTGGGAGGGATGTGGACTGTCGCTACATCAACAGTCCCCTTGAAAGCCCTTCCTGAAGGTGTCTACTACTTGCTCCTGTTATATCCTCCAGGTGAAGAAGGAATTATTCATTTTCATGGTTTGTTTGTTTGTTTGCTTGGTACCAGAGATGATTAAACCCAGCATGCTTAAACACTGAGCAACATCCCCAGTCCTTCTTTTTATTTTTTTATTTTTATTTTTAATTTAATTTAATTTTTTTGGTACTCGGGATTGAACCCAGGGGCACTCCACCACTGAGCCACATCCCCAGTCCTATTTTGTATTTTATTTAGAGACAGGGTCTCACTGAGTTGCTTAGGGCCTTGCTAAGTTGCTGAGGCTGGCTTTGAACTTGCCATCCTCCTGCCTCAGCTTCCCAAGTCGCTGGGATTACAGGTGTGTGCCACTGCGCCCGGCTCCCCAGTCCTTTTTATATTTTATTTTAAGACAGGGTTTTGCTGGGTTGGTTAGGGCCTCACTATGTTGCTGAGGCTGGCTTTGAACTTGTAATCCTCCTGTCTCAGCCTCCTGAGCCACAGAGATTGTGTGTGACACCACACCTGGCATGATTATGAGTTGTATAAACAGTTTATTGACACCTTTTTTGGTAAAATTTGTGAGTGTTCTAGCTCCTTTCTAAAAACGTATTATCTATTGTTTCTTATTGCTTTGGAGAGAATATTTATTGAAAAATCTTATAACACTGATATGTTTCCTACCCATGTTTCTTTCAGTCTCCATCCCTTTTGGGAAAGATTGCTGCATGGATTCAGGACTGGCTACATCCAGGGATGGGTTGAAGGATGGCAAGGGTGGAGGTAGGCAGTCTCTGTGGAGATCATGTGCATACTCTCCCTGCAGACTCCCTTCCCTATCAGGGTGCCCTTAGAGGAACAGTTGTGTGCCCGACAAAAGTTCTGTTTTCAGTGATCAGTCCTCTGTGCCAGTGACTCCTGGATCTATCTTTGTGGCCAGACCTCTTCCTGCACAGACCCATATCTGACACCTTGCTGGACTTCTCTTATCAAAATATTACAAGCTTAATTCACATGTTACTCAAAAGCCCATCCCTAATATCCATTCATCTCCAGATGATTTCTCCTTAGTCTATTAATATAATAAATGGCCCCCAGAAACCCTCCTGGTTGCTCAAATCAGAAGTCAGGAAGTCATCTTTGGATTCTTAAGTGCTTATGAGCCATGCCCTGTTAGCGATCTGGTGATTTCTATGGCTGCCTTTCCAAATACTGTCTGGTGTGGAGGACCATTGTGGAGACCAGTGATACGGAAACACTATTTTGTGATGGGTGACTTGGGATCCGTGGCTTTGTTTCCTCCCCCTCAGCTCTCACTGATTATCAGTCACAGATCACCTCCTGGACAGCAGTCAGACTCCTTCCATCTCATCTGCTTTCACTGCCATTGTCTTAATCCCAGTCTTCATCATCTTTCACTTGAATTACTGATAATTACTGATGTTAAATTTACACATGCACACACACACGTGCATATATATATATAAACATGTGGGATGTGTGTGTGTGTGTGTGTGTGTGTGTGTGTGTATGAAACAAAATGAGCTCCCAGGCAGCCATCCCCTACTTTGGGGTTTCACTAGAATTCCCCAAACTAATGCCCACTTCCTATTCTTTTATAAAGATGTCTTGAAGTAAAATTTATAAACTGGCTTTAGTTCACTTTGTGCTGATATAACAGGATGTCTTAGACTGCCTAATTTTAAAGAACAGAAATTTATTTTCTTATAATTCTGAGGGCTGGTGAGAAAAAGTCAAGGTCAAGGTCAAGGTCAGGGTACCAGCATCTGGTGAGGGTCTTCCTGCTGTATCATCAGGTGGCCAAAGACACAAAGGCAGAGGGCAAAGGGACCAAAGGGAGCCAAACCCTACCCATGAGAAGGGAGCGCTATTGGCCTAAACACCTCCCAAGGTCCCACCTCTTAATACTGTTGTTTTGGTAATTAAATTTCAGTATGAGTTTGAGAGGGACTAAAACCATAATATAAATAAATAGTCAAACCATAGTGAAAACTTTGAAATGCATAAATCTTGGATGTGCAATTTTGATATGTGAACCCCAAACCCACTCTTCATGGGTTAAAACCTACGTCCCTCTAAAGATAGAGAACATTTTCATTTCCTCTCAAAGTTCCCTCTTCCATCAATGGTGCATTCCACGAGGCACCTGTGCTTAGTTTTTCCACATTAGTTTAGTTCTGCCTGTTCTGGAGCTTCGTATAAGTGAACTCATGCAATGTATTCTCTTTTTGTGCCTAATTTCTTTCACTTAATATGGTATTCTGTTATCCATGAATATTGTTTCCTAGACAATTATTCATTGATTATTATTGTTGAAACACTTCCCATTATTCACAGGTTGCTAGTGAATCTTTTTTTTTTAATTAAAAATTTTTTTGTTCTGATTAGTTGTACATGACAGTAGAATGCGTTTATATATTTGATAGATCATACAGAAAAAGTGTAATCTCTCATTTTTCTGATTATACATATTGCAGGATCACATCGGTCATGCAGTCATATATGTACATGAGGTAATAATATCTGTTTCACTCCACTATCATTCCTTCCTCTATACCCCTTCCCCTCCCTTCACTCCCCTCTACCTAATTAAAGTAACCCTATTCTTCCCTATCCCCCCTTACTGTGAATTAGCTTCTGCATACCAGAGAAAATGTGAATTTTTTAAAAATATTTTTTTAGTTGTAGGTGGACACAATACCTTTATTTTTGTGTGATGCTGAGGATGGAACCCGGTGCCTCACATGTGCTAGGAGAGCACTGTATTGCTGAGCCATAACCCCAGTCCCTTGCTAGTGAATCTTGGTGGGCATGTTGGTGGTCTTTATTTTTGTCTATTGTGAATAAAGCTATTCTAAACATTCTTTAAGACTTTTTACGGGTATTTATTTTTCTTTTTCTTGGATAAATACCTAGAAGTGGGATTTGGGACTCAAAGGGTAAGATGTATATTTACTTTTATAAGAAACTGCTAAACCTTTATCAAAAATACCATTTTACTAGCAAGGTATTAAAGTTAGTTTTTCTGCATCTCACCAGCATTTGACCCATCAGTCTTTAAATCTGGCCATTTTAGTGAGAGCATAATGGAATTTCATTGTGGTTTTATTTTGCATTTCCTTATTGTGATATAAAGCATTATTTCTTATGGACATTCATACCTGTTTTTGTGAATGTGTATTCAGACTTTCTTTTTTGATTATTTTTAATTGTCTGAAAAGGTTTTCTGAGTGAATTTCAGGATTAAGAAAAATTCTGGAATTAAATGTTTTATTAGATATGTGTTTCATGAATATTCTCTCCCAGTCTGAGGTAAACTTACTAATTTTTCTTAACATTTTCTAATAATTTAAAATTTACTTTTATCATATTGCTTTCTAGATTCTGTCTGAGAAATCTTTACCTGTTTCTAGACCACAAAAATATTCTTCTGTGTGTCTTCTAAAGTTTTATATCTTAGCTTTAATAATTAGATTTATAATGTATCTTGAATTATTTTTGTGCATGGTGTGAGATAGGGATCAAAGTTCATTTTTTTTTCTGTCTGTGTATCTCGCTATTCCAGCATAATACAAAAACTTCTTTTCATTTTATTGAATTGATTTGTTCACTTCGTTAAAACTCAATAGACTATAGAATTGTGGGTTGATTTCTGGACTCTATTCTGCTTTTTTATTTGTCTCTTTGTGTCAATCCACACTGTAGATTTAAGATAAGTCTTGAAATCATGTAGTATTAAGTTCTCTTTATTTTTTTTCAAGATTGTTTTACTTTGTTTGAATCCTTACATTTTTAGAATTAGCATGACAATTTTTATTTTAAAAAGCCCTGCTGGGGTTACAGTTGGGATTGAATTGACTCCAAATGTGCATTCATAGTTAATTGTTTAGCAGGATTATTTGAAGATTTTAGAACTCACTCTTTTTGTGTCTTTCCTTCCAACATTTTTCTCCTAATTTTCTGCACTTCTGCCTTCCCTAAATCATCTGACACCTCAGTCATTTAAGAAAATGGAGTCTTTTGGCAGCTCAAGATATGTGTGGATTAGGTAAAATTTTACAAATTTATGAATCTTATCCATTGCAGTGTGCCTTTTAATGGTTGTCTCTGCTCCAGTTTTTGCCTGATGTTGGTCACTTTCCAATGCCTTTGAGTAGTTTTCTTAAAAAAACAAAATAAAACTCCAGATTTTATGATTATTGTTCATGAAGCAATTATACTGACCAAGCTGCTTTGCAATTATTAGAGGACATACTGCCTCCTTTGGCAGCCATGTAATGGTTTTTCCTTGCTTTCTCTTTCAACTCTGTCTAATAAACTGACCCTTTACCCATAGAGTGATCTTTCAAATGCAAACCATTACCTGGTTGAAAGCCTATCAATGGTTTTGTACTGCCTGCATTGCTTCTCATTGTTTTCCTTCTTTGTTTTCTTGATTCTTCCACCCTTATCCCGTGTGCTTGTGTGCTCGCTGGCTTTATTGAACACTTCAGCATTCCCTAGATATACTCTTCCCTGCATTTATGACAGTATTTGCACCTGGCTTACACCTACTGTGCTTCATTGGTGAAAATGTCCTCCAACAGGGTAGCTCATATTTTCAGATTTCCCCATTGTTCTTGGTACATTTTTGTACCAGAGCTTTTTAATTTGTACTTAATTATTTAAACACTTTTTTTTTAGCCTCACCTATCAAAGTTGTGAGCTGCCTGAGAGGAGGGTCTCTGTCCTTGCCTGTGGCTGCTCATCACCTAGGAGTCTTATTGAAGGAAAGAATTGGGGTTGGACAGCCTTCATAATCAAATTATGGTTGCATTGTAAATTTTAGGAATGTGATAATCCTCAAATATTTAACCTCATTCCTTTTGCTGGTGGCACTGGATACTTAAACACTAGTATGAGGTTGACAGTTATCCAGAGGAAAGCCTCCCAGGGGCTTCAGAGAAGGTACCAGCTCAGAATTTGCAAAAAATAAATATTTTTACAGAATTCCTTTAAAGAGAATAAAGGATATCTATAAATAGAAAGCAGTGACAAAATAAATAACCAAAGAGCCAATAATACAGATATTTAAAGTTTTATGGGCACAAAGAAAAAAGCTGATTATGATTTCAAAAATTAAGCAGCTCTTATAGCTTTAACCTGTGTGGCCAGCAGTATGATCCAGAGAAACTCTGCCCATACCTGTAACTGCTGCAAGGCTTCGGTGACAGAATCCCTTCACCTTCACCTGGACTGGTCAGTCAGCCAGCCAGTCCTCCCCTCCCTCTTTTTAAGACATTAATAATCTATTTCTTCCATAAGTTCTTCTGGGCTAATCATAGTTGGCTGCATGTGTTTATGTTACATGAGCATGCTTTTTTTAACTCTCAATTACAAGCATAATAAATGTGTTATTCATAAGGAAGTTCCTTTTAAAAATACACCTGCCCCAAATATACCTATCTCTTTCCCCACTGTTGGAGGTAATCACTCTTAACCATTTTCTGTGTTGTATGCTTGTCTATATTTTTCTAAGCATCTATGAGTGAACACACACACTTAGCAAGGTGATGGTAAAACCTTGTAACCACTAGTATGGTAATAGAGATAAATATATAACCCAGCACTTAAAAATATGTTCTATTATCTAATAAACTAAAATATGTGCAACTGCCTTCCATATGATCTAAGTTAAAGGCAAATCACTCATTAAATTATTCTAACAATTTCTCACGTATTTATTGATTCTTACTTGGTATGGTCTTTTGTTTAATGATGTGGCTGTCTCTAGCTAATTGATGCTTCCATATCAAACATGATTTGAAAGAGGAAAACACATCAATCTATTCCAATGATTCACTCATTGCACTAATGAGCATCAGGTCTATATATTGTACTGCTCTTTGCTTTTTTTATTAAAGAATATCATTGGTTGATGCCTTTCTACATGGGAACATAATCAATCTAGTCATTGTTCCTAATGACAGGATTGTATCCCATCATGTATATAATAAATTTAGCTATCAAATTTCCTTTTGTTTACATTTTTGCATTTTCTTTGCTATTGCAAATATGGTTTCAAAAGATCCTCTTATGTTTTTGTGTATCTAGTGACTATTGTTGCAGGATGGATTTCCAGGTGAGGCTTTGTCAGTTCAAAGTGTATATGTTGGTCAGGAATTTGTCCCCTTAAAAGAAATGCTCTGTGCGCTGCACAAGCACACGCCTGGTGTCTGTATTACCTGGAAATGGAAACTCAGATGCAAACACGGTGTGCACTGGGTTAATTCTACATTTCATTTGAAAATTTGGCACCATGAGGATGTATACCCACACTCCTCCAGCCAAGAAGGTGGGAGAGAGGTACTGCGTGGAAAGTGAGGGAGAAGAAGAAAAACTGGTGAACAGGGAAGTGAATTTGCTTGCGTGGAATGAGGGGTGTCTGTCAAACTTTGCGGAAAGTTTTTGAGTGTTGTTGTTTCCTTATTGTCCTCCCAAGGAAGCCCATTTTTTCCTGAGATTTAAAGATCAGAACGGCTTCACTTAACCACTGAACTGCCCCCCTTCCCTTTTATGAGGAATAACGCTTAGTGGAACATACATTTTCAGGAGTCAAGGAGTTAAAGAAAAGAATGAAAAGAAAAGTGAGTCAGAGAACTTCTGCCTGTGAGTCTGAGTCAGTGTGTTGAAAAGAAGCCGTGTGAGGAGACCTGCCTGGAAAAACTGCTGAATGGAAACACTTGAGGATAAGCAGCTCATGGGGGCTAGGGCAGAGGAGAACATGCACGTCTCTGCAGAGATGGTTAGCGGCCACTAATAACAGTCCCATGACGTCACAGAAACCTTGACTCTCCCGTGCCCTTCTTCCCATTCTCTAAGCCCAGCCCACCTCCCATCCACATAGGAGGATAGCACGAGGGGCTCAGGAAGAGGAGAGGAAGGCTGCTCACAGCAGAGAAGAGGCAGGCTGTGCTCTGCCCTTCCTGGCAGCCCCTGCTTGCTCTCAGATCAGGGGGTCCTTTTGGAGGAGATGCCACTTGGTAGGGGGCCACTGGTCACTCAGCTGCTATCAGCAACTCAGACATGTGGGACCGCTGGAAAGAAAAACATCCCTGGATGGGGAGAAGGTTGAGTTCAATTTTTCAATTTTATTCTTCACTCTGTGCATGTGTGTGTGTGTGTGTGTGTGTGTGTGAGTGTGTAGGGAGGGTAATGGTAAATGTGTGTGTTGCAGACACACAAACATGAACAGAACTGTGGATGCACCTTTTATTCATGCACACAAAGAGGATGTTTTAATTTGATTTACAATAGTTGGAGATTTGGTGTAGTGGAAATTGCATGGAAACTTCTAGTTGCACTGTGTTCACAAACATGATTTTCTGAGAAAATCTCCTTTAAACTGACCTATGTCAGGGTTTGATTTAAGAAGAAAAATTTGGAAAATTGAAGCTAACATTCCTTTTGTTCAATAGTGAAAATATTTTTAATGTGCTCTCCTGTTGCTCAAATTAAGACCGTAACCTCTTTTTTGATTGAGTGCTGAATCTGTTAGAGAGCTCGGATGCAGTCCACAAACAGCCTTGTGTAGAACGCTAGTCGAACTTCACTCTTTAGTGTTTCTGTACCAAGGATTGAACCCAGGGGTGCTTAACCACTGAGCCACAACTCCAGCCCATTTTTTAATTTTAGACAAGGTTTTACCAAGTTGCTTTTGTCCTTGCAGAGTTGCTGAGGCTGGCTTTGAACTCGTGATGCTCCTGCCTCAGTCTTCTGACTCTTTACTGTTTAAAGAAGTGGCATTTTTTTTGTTTTTGTTTTTTGTTTTAAATGTGACAACTTTGCCCTCTCCATCCTTTGGAGAGGCATCTGGTCTGCAAGGGATATTACTCCTCAGTGTCTCTCTAGGGTAGGTGGCATGTGATTGCCTAGTGGCATGGCATTTAGAGACACCAGTGCAAGGTGGCCCACCCCACAGGCTCACACAGGCATGTTTTTCATACTGAATCACTGTGTCAAGCCAAGGTCACTTTTTTTTTTTTCTTTGTCTGGAGATATGATTTTGGTTGAATTTCAAGGTCTTTCTAACTAGAACATAGTAGTATTTTTCACATACTAGCCAAAAATATTCTCCCAGGTAAGAAAATAAGTTTAAGTGACTGAAAAAAGTTTGGTAAAGCCTCATGGAGGCAGACTTTCTATCCGTTGGTAAACCTCAGAGTGTGACCTATGCGGTATCTATGCGATCAGATCTGCGATGGCTCACGTTGCCAGATGTCCTCCTTGGTGTGATGGAACAACGGGGTGGAGGGTCAGGCAGTCTGGCCTTGAGTCACTTTTCCACAGTTGGGGCCTTCAGATGGCTACATGGCCTTTGTGAGCCTCGGTTTTCTCACCTATACAGTGAAAATAATGCCAGCAGCTTACCATTGTGGTGAGGGTCCATTCAGATCACCTTTCAGAACCCCTGTCCAGAGCAAGTATGCAAGGAAATGTTAGTTTCCATCTCCATCTCTGTTGTTTCTTTGGTTGTTGTTTGTGGTTCTTCCTAGGTCTTTGGTTCTCCTCCATTTTAAGTAGAAAGCAGTCTTTCTGCAGCATGTCAATGTAGCTTCTGCCAACAGAGCTTTTCTGAATTGCTCTTGATCTTTCCTTGACAAACAATCCTCTGTTGGTCCAGCTCCTTGATCTTGTTGCTCATTTCTGTGTGCCCCTTGGATCTGCGGAGACCCTTGGGGCCTCCATTTCAGGACTGCAGCCTTCCCTGGGGGTTAGAACAGCCCTTCAGAGGCAGTAATCCATTTTCCTGGCAAAAAGCTCGATAACATCTTCTCAGCAAGTTAATCGTGTTTATTCACTCCGGCTAGGGTGAGGATTTTCCCCATTGTCACATCTTTGCAGGTTTTCCTACCATCATGTTGTGCTATAAATGTGGTATGATTCCAGACACTTGTTTTTGCTAATATAAAATAAATCCCATTGTAAATAATTCTAAGGGTTTTGTTGCAAATTATTTTGGTAGTTCAAAATAAGAGGATCGTTCCAATTGTGGAGCTGCCTTGGTGCAGCTTGTCGAAGTAAACTGCGGTAAAATATGGTAAAACGTGGTTGGTCTACGGGTCCCCCTCATAGAAAGGGGTGGACACTTGCTGAGAAGGAAGGAGAAGGGGAGCTGATCTGCATCTGGTGATTCACCTTCATCCTGTAACATGAACTCAGAGCAGCTTCTTCCACTGTGATCCTGACTCACCCTTCCTCTCTCCACCCCCTTGTCTCCTTCTGATGTGCTCTGTTCCCACCATGGATTCTGGGGTCACATTGACTTCTGCCTTCTTCATTCTAAGTGGGGGAGAAAGCTTGTTTCTGTTGATGAAAGTTTGAAGGCAGAACTGCCACCACTCTCAAAGCAAACAATGCACGTTTGTTGAATGTATGAACACAACAACCTGGAATAGCTGCCCACAGTGTTTCCAAATATTTTGGTCCTATTTAAGTAAAGAGACATGAATAATTCGAAACTGGCATTCTTTTTTTTTTTTTTTTTTTTGCATTAGTAATAAATGTGATGAAACCTTAAAAACAAATTCTCATAGTTGAGAGTGGTTGTCTCTGGCAGAGAGGAGGGGGATGTTTGGGCTGTTCCACATGAACCATTCTGCATGTTTCTTTTTTGTAAGCAGAAGTATGTATTAGTTTAGTACCTCCCATAAGTAGGCTCAGTTTAAGTTCAGTCTCAGGGGCCTTGTGCCTGACATCATGCTGGGCACCCAGGCCTGGAGGATGAGTCAAGAGTAATTCTTACTTATGAATTCACAGTCTGGTTGGCACAGAACAGATCAAAGACAGATGTTTAAGTACTAGTCACTGGCTAACAGAGATAGCCATGGAGACATTTTATTGATACTTTTGGTTTTAAATTCTATCTTTGTGATGCCTGAATCTCAGCAGAGTTCGTTTTCACAAGTTCAGATTTTGTGGAAAAAGAATAGATGAGATTTTATTTTCTTAATTCCTGAAGCATGCAGGATTCTGGAACAAGACAGGGTACTGTAGAGAAAGGCTTGACACCAGTCCTGAGTTTTATTTGACTACTTCCTCTCTGGACAGGAGTGCTTGGCAAAGTTGAGCAGCTCTGACTCATGAGTTAGAGCAAGGTGTGTAAGAACCAGGATGTGGCTTATTTCCAGAAACCCATGTCTGCCTGCTCCTCTGCACACACCCAGAGTTTTGTGGCCCTTCAGTGATTTCAGAGCCCCGAGAACAATTGTATCTCAGTAGACGGTGTTCCCCAATTTGAACTGGAGACAAGCCAAGCGTCTCTTCCAAGCTGTGAGTTCTTCAGGTCTTACTGACAAAGCTTCAGACTCTAAGGCTGTTGGACATGTTAGTCCATCTCTCAGATTGTCCATGGCTACCAGGGCCATGCTTCCCTTGAAGACCACAGTGGAACCACTTTGCCTTCACCAGAACACACCACGTTGAACTGGTTTTTAAATTATCATCAAGCTATGTCACTGAAGTGTTGAAATAAATATTCATTTCTGGTGGCATCTAGAAATTCCTTGATCTTATTCTGGGAAGAATTTTCTCAAATTTGTGCAAAGATGATTTGCACAAATTTGTGCAAAGATGTTATGGCTTTGTGAGTTCCCTTGACTAAAAGTGTGCGCAGTACATATGACGTGGAGTGAGCCTTGTTTCTTTGAACTCATAGGTAAGTGCTTTGTTAGAGATTTAAGAAAGCATTTAAGTATTTGATTTGTGCAAAAATGAATCAATGTGATTACAAAGATAAACACAAACTCAAATTGGTACTCAGAATTTTACCAGGCTGGAAGTCAGCAGTCACATAGATCCAAACTTTACTGACTCATTGAAGATTGGCCTTACACACTCCATGTGTTTTGATTTTCCTTCAAGACTATATGACATTGAAATTTTAAATAAATTGAAAATCTCTAGAATATTTCATTAAAATCCACCTGGGTATAATCTACTATTTTTTAAAAGTAATATGTAATTGTTGCAATCAGTGCATTTTTTTAATTGTGCCTGAGTGATTGGCACCATCCTTTCCAGCCCATTTTAAACTTATTTTTTAGGCTCAGATAGTTTTCACTTTAGTTCCAAATGTTCAGACACATTTGGGGTCCACATGCTGTTATACAACTTTGCCCTCAACTGCCACAGCTGAATTGTCTGCCAGAGTTTAGATGTTCAACGCATTCTGGCTTCTCTCGTGTCTGCTCTCTATTTCTCCCTTGCAAGTAGCAGACACAGAAAGAGTGATTACTGTCATGCAGTTGAGCTATGTAATCAGAATGCTAAATCCCTGGGCATAAATGCTGTCTTTCCTCAGAATCTCCTGACCCATTTTCCATTTTTTGAGAAGACAAAATTGACTTTCTTTCCTTTCTGCCTTCTTCAGAAATCTCTTACAGTGACTGGCATTTTCATCTGCTGGTACCTCTGCCAAAGACTATGATAACAGGCCTCAGATAGAATAGAGTGCCAACATTTCATCTTATAAAAGCAATATTTTTTCTGCAAGAGTTAGTTTCTCCGATGAAACCCACATATGGACCATTTAATAGAAAATTCAAAAGACTTCAGAACACAATTTAGCTGCCGTTCAATCAAGCTGCAGCAATTTCTTTCATCCCTTAGAGGAAAGGAGGGTAGCCTGAGGAAGGCTTGGCTGGGGAGATGGAAGGCAAGAATAGGAGGTATGGGGGTCCCGAGGAGGGCCAGGGAGGTAAAAATCCAGGGCACTTTGTGCAATGAGGCACAGCACAATTCGGCCTGGGGCTTGTTGGGCCACCTGCCTCCTTTTCCCTTGGAAATATGCCCTTCGCTGACTTTTTGTTTGTTTTGAAGCAGCTGGAAAGGATATTTTTTGCTGTGACTCAGAGCTTAGTTTTTGCAGAAGCTGCTTGGTGAGAGTCATCTATAGTCATTGCTCTGGGTTTCAACTCAGTGTGATAAGGTTACTTAAACATGTGTGTGTTTTTAAATGGTTATAAAAATAAACTAGTCACATAAACGGTCCCACCCTCCTCCCTATTGAGTTTTGCTCTCCCTGGCAAGAGCTTCCCATTCCTCCAGCTCTTCCTTCTGGCATTTATTTACCTCCACATTTCTAAATATTATGCTGTGTTTCAATTACTTAATTTGCCAATTGCAGACACTATGTACTGTCTTTATTTTTTATGAATGGTAACATTTTAAACTAACACCCTTGTGTCCATCTAACATATTTCCTCATCTGTCTTCCTCGTGGATTTGCATCAAACGTTTTGGTTGAATTCGTGATCAGATTACTTGTACTGGAATGTTACACAACAATTTTTCACAATAGCTGACATTTACTGGGTAATTTCTAGGTGCAAGGTATTTTGAGGAGATTAGGCATATATTAGTTTACCTTCATCACAATCATATAAAGCAGGTCACTATTATTCTTCCCATTTTATAGATGTGGACGTTGAGGTACAGGTTAAAAAACTTTTACAAAGTCTGTTATGTAGTAGTTGGTGGATCCCAGACTTCAGTTCAAAGAAAACCTAGCTCTAGAGTCAGCTTTTAACCACAGTACTCTTTAAATTATTATGATTTTATAAATAGTACTTATAATGGAGCCAGGTCTGTATTATTGTTTCCTTCCTTCCTTTCCTCTAGAATTCCTGTTAGCAGGCAGTTAATTATATGTCTTGAATTCTTACCTTTCTCTCTTTATCACCTTGGGATCTACGTTCTGGGAAATTGCCTGAGCGCTCTCTTCTAACTCTTCTGTTGACTTTTTATTCTGTGATATTTTTCAGTCTCAAGTGCTGTTTCTTATTGTTGGCATGCCCTGTTGTTTTTCAGTCCTTCTTCCTGATCGTGTATTTGGTCCTGTCTTTCATATTAGTGGCTTTCTTTGAATGTCAGGAGATCCACAGCTGTCAGGTCATACGGAAGAATGGAGCTCTAAAGAGCTGACAGGTCCCAATGTGCAGGTGGCCCCGGGCTTGTCAGGCAGTGGAGCTCCCCGCAGAGTGACCTGGGATCTGCAGATCTGTTCATCTGGATGAGCCTCAGATGTCCTCCTCAGGAAGCTTTTCCCATGGACAGGTTAGATTCTCCAGAATGGAATCTTCCAGACTGGTCCCTAGGTACACCACCTGCCATAGGTGTTGGGGTGGACAAGTTTGGGGTGGGGCACAGAAAACTCAGTGTGGGTGTTGACCTTCACCCATTCCGCCTTTTCAGACCTGCATCTCCCCCTGCACCACCTCACCACCCTGCAAGCCCTCCCGCTGTGTTCCCACTTTTCAAAGACTGCTCTTGCTTTGTTTTTCTAGAAAGAAAATTCCTGCTTTTTTGACTGTTAAACTTTCTTTTGTTATCACCTCTTTTTGTCTCTTTTTTTTTGTCCTTGTGGAATTTTACTTTCTACAACTTAATTACTTTCATTACTTTAGTGTTGGGAAGGAAGCAGAGATAAACACCATGTTAAGATGCCACAGTTAATGAAAGTCTGAGCACATCACCATGAGGATCCTTGTTTCCTGGTGTTTGCTTCATTTTCCTTTGAGGCTGAAGAACCCCGGAATAATTGCCTCAGAATAACAGGACGACTTCCCTGTCACCTTCCCTGTGCTTTCTGGCTGTATTCTGTTTCCTCATTTCCTCTCAGGATCCTGAGTCCTCAGTGATCTCTTCTTAGCTCTTCTTGCTTCCTGTCTTCACCCAGGAAAGGGGCTAAGAGCTGGGTGTCAGGCACTGGGGCTGACAGTCCGGGAATCTCAAGTTCAGCCAGGCATCCCTTGGGCTTTTCCTTTCACAGCTCTTCTCTGAAAACCTCACCCTACTCAGACCCATCAGACTGATTTAAATGTCTGATACCAGCTATTTTCGTCAGCCTTTTCACTGCTGTGACTTAAAGACCCCACCGATCAACTTTAGAGGATGAAGAGTTTATTTAAGGGCTCACAGTTTCAGAGGTCTTTGTCCACAGAGGTCGGCTCCATTCCTCTGGGCTCCAGGTGAGGCTGAATATCATGGCAGAAGAGTGTGGCACAGGGAAGCAGCTCACGTGATGATCAGAAAGAAGAGAGAGAGACTCCACTCACCAGCTATGAATATATACCCAAAGGCCATGCCCCCAGTGCCCCACCTCTTCCAGTCACCAGTTAATCCCATCAGGGAATTAATCCACTGATTGGGTTAAGGCTATCACAACCCAATCATTTCTTCTCTGAACTTTCTTGCATTGTTGCACACGTGAGCTTTTGGGGGACACCTTACACCCAAACCATAACACCAGTTTAAGGTATAGGCATGACTTCTCTGAGGAACATGCTGCAACTTTTGAATGAGATTCTATGTAGTGTCTCCTTTCTCTCCTTAAGTCTGTGCTAGGGCTGGATGGTTTGGGGGCTTCAGAGCCTTCCTGGATACCTGGGTACCATGTCCTGCCCATCCAGTTCTGAGGATGCGTGTCTGAATTGTTTAGTAAGTGGCGTGGGCCTCAGCCCTGTCATCTCTAGAAAGGTTTCAGATTCAGGCTATTGCAGAAGACCGATGGTGACAATGGTTCTGCAGAGAGGGAATGCTCTCTGCAGGAAGTTGCCTTGGAAGACGGATGGCACAAGGTGAGGGATGTCACCAGTGCAGTCCCATTGAGTTTCCCAGTTCTTGGACTTGCTTTGGGCACTGAATTTTGCCAGCAAGTTTGAAGAAGGCACAGAAGAGAGTTTGTCAGATTGGCAGCAGACACAAAGCTGGGAAAAATGGCCAATGTGATCAATGACAGAGACATGTCTCAAAGTCACATGGATGTGCTGGAATGCTGGGTTAAAAATAACAAGATGGCATTTCAAAGAGATAAATGTAAAATCTTATTTTGGAGTTAAAAAAAATCAATGGTAATGATGAGAAAGGGAAAAAAGTGTACTGGCTATAGTTCTGCTGGAGAAAGACATTGAAGTTTTATTTGACTAAAAGCTCAATATAAGCCACTAACTCTGAGAAGGCAACTAAAAAGCTGCATTAATGGAACCATAATGTATTGATCCAGGAAGTCACACCCCTCCCCACTCCGAGGCTCAGACCACACCTGGAGCCTGTGGTTGCTGGTGACCCTTTCATTAGATAGAGCAAGTTCATCAGAGAAGGGTTATTAAAGTAGGGCCTGAGGGTCTTGAAGCATGTCCCAGGGGAAACCATGAAAAGAACTGAGAATATTTAGATGGAAAATAAAAGTATCTTCTTATTAGTTGTGAAATTTTAGGCAAGTAACTACTCTCTGAGCTTCAGTAGCCTTATGCCTTGTGTGTAAAGAGAGGAGGGTTAAGATTTCTTGATGGTGGGGGGAGGGGGTGCATGGCAGAAATTGGAGAGGTAGGAGGTGGGGAGGAGATCAAGGACATTTTTATATCACAGGACAAGGCATTTGAAGGTTCTTCTGTGCTTTAGGTAAAGAGTATGGTCACCCTATCTGTCATGTTCACAAGCATGACAATAAGAGTGAAAGGGAGGTTGCTTAGTCTGTTTTCAGTTGCTATAATAGAGTATCTGACACTGGGTAGTTGTGAAGAATAAAGGTTATTTATTTTATCATTCTAGAAGCTGGGACATTCCAGATCAGGCTCTTCTGCATGTGGAGAGGTTCTTTTTGCTGGCAGGGACTCTGCAGAACCCCAAAATGGTTCAGGGCATCATATGACAAGAAGGACATATAGAAGAGACAGCTAAAATGGCTTTTATAGCAGACCCACTTTTTAGATAAACCCATTAATCCACAAAGGGATTGATTCATTCATGAAGGCAGAAACCCCTCAAGATCTAATCACCTCTTGAAGGTTCCACCTGTTCTTCACCTCTTACTATCTCACAATGGGGATTAAATTTCCAGAGGAGTTTGGGTAGGGACATTCAAACCATAACAAGAGGGCTTATTAAATAAAACAGGCTGACAGGTGCAAATTGGGACTATTGTGGGCACCCAGGCAAACTTGGAGGAAGGGCCATCTTGCTAATGGTGCTATGAGCAGAGGAAAGCTGCCTCCTGGGGTGGCAGATGGTCTGCCTTTAAGTAGGGCTTGGATGAACTTCTGTTATGGTCCAGTGTTTCTGTTGTGGTGGAGACAAACTCAGGAACTTTAAGACCCTTATTAATTACTGCCACAAGTGATGCTAACTTGGAGGAGGTACATGAAGCAACTTAGATGGAAGCCACCCTGGCCCTCTCCAAATGCTTCTAGATGTGCATAGCTGGCAGAAAGCAAACAGAAAATGGAATTATGACCCTTTTCCTTCTCACCCATCAGCATTCCCTTTGAATGGAAAACTAATTTAAAATTTGGATTGTTCCAGGTGAACAATTCAATTGTTCACCTGAACCAGTAATCTTGGTGTGCTCAGGGAGCTTATTAAAAAACACTGATATCCTGGGCTTCAGGAGCTGAATGAAGCATGGTGGGACACTTTAGGAAATATGATCCATTCTAGAGTAACACCATTCACAAATCTGGGGTACGCATCCAAAGACATTTATTAAATAGTTGCTGGACCTGCACCTGCAACTGTGATGGCAGCTGATCAGATCAACCTAAGCCATCACTGGACACCCTTGGAGGCTTAAAATAAATGCTAGGATGATATACACCCTGAATGAGGGCCAAGCAGACAGATGGCCTGTCACTGACTTAGTGCCCTGGTTTTCAGACTACTCAGTCCTTACTGGGGAGAGATTTGATGGCATGCTTTTACATTGTGATGAGGGGCTGGGAATTGCTCCATATCAAGGGTGGGGGCCTTCTGGGGTCTGAGGGAAGACGGGCCCCGCTGTGGAGCTAACCATTTGCACACAAACTGCTTTTTAATGGTTAGGCACCTTGGTCCTGCCTGAGAGGAAGGCAGATGCTCTTGCAGGTCATGGAGGAGCACTTTGCTCCCTTCCAACTTCTTTTCCCTTGGACATTTAGGTCAAAAAGTCCTGCTGTGCCCAAGCACAGGCAGCTGGCCTTATGGAGGGCAGGGCCCCCCTGGCCCAGGGATGCACACTGAGGAGATCCTAAGACACTTAAACTTGTCTCTTCATTACCATGTTCCCATGTGGAAACAGCTCTCCTGGTAGAGCAGGCCAGGGTGAGAATGGGTGACAGTGGGCCCAACTGCAGAGCAGAGTCCTGTGCTCCATGCTTGTCCAGACAGGAGGATTCTCCTCAGGAATCAAGAGATGAGTATGGTAGGAAATTAGAGAAAAGGTTAAATTTGCTGACGGATAAACAATCCATAGTGAAAGCCAGATAAAAATTCCCAAACCAATTAGAATATAATTACTATTTCAGAAGGAAAAAAAAGTGGTATTTTTTTCTCTTGAAATCTGAATACCCATACATATTTGGCAAGTTTTATGAAGGAAGAGTTTGTCCCAGATAGTGGGTAAGAAGTCACCTCGGGTGGGGACAGATATTCCTCCTTCGTGGACCTCACACTTTGGCCAGGTATACTTGGGCTGTTTAGAAGGGATGGCATCTGAACAAGAGCTAATGTACATTTCAGCTGTTGCTGAGTCCAGGACCTGAGATAGGAAGAAAGCATCACAGGAGGGCTGGAAGCCAAGACCTGAGTATTTGCATCATGGCTGATGCTCAGAATGCCTATGGTGGGCTAGTGTTTTGGCGGTACACGGTGGAGGTGATCTGCACCTGAAGAAATAAGATCCTGGGGGCAGCAGCATTAGCCTGCCTGGAAACCATTCACAGTCCATCTGCTCTTTAAACTTGTGGCCTAGGCTTCCAGGCTGTGTCTGGGAACTCTTAGCAAACTGGTCTAACTTCTACAGTCTCCAAGGCTCTTCAAATTGTCCTTGTTGATCTCTGTCTCTCTGTCTCTCTCTATCTCTCTGTCTCTCTCTCTCTCTCCCCTTTATTTTCTACAGGGCATGCTTGCTCTGTCATGCAAAGTGGTTTCCTTACCCTTTCCAGCATACAGTGAGGCTCACACGAAATGTTTAAGGAGAGAAAGATTATTCACGGATCAGTAGTTTCCAGCCTTTCTTGGGGGAAGTCCTACTTCGTTGTGCTTGATTGGTTTAATTCTTCCTGCCATTTGAGTCCTGACATTATTCTGGACCATTTCAGATCAGGAAATACAAGCTGAAATTTACTCACATTGCCTGAAGAAAAGCCTAGTGGCAGTCCACAATAGCAGGTGCCATTTATAGGTGCCAAGTACTATGCTTTCTTTTTATTCCTTCATTTACATCTTAAAGTTGTCCTGAATGATAGCATTATTATTCACTGTTTTTAAAAACGAAGAAGTCTAGCTTCATAGTTATACCCAAGGGTGTAATGCCACTAGGTGAAGGAACTTGGACTCTTATTTTGGTCTTTCTGACTCCAAAATTGTGTGTGTAGATGTGTGTATGCACATGCATGTGTATCTTATAGCACCACTAAATTCCACTCTGCTTAGAAATATGTGTAGAAGATTGATTCACCTAAGTGTTTAGTGGAAATTCGTTAGGCTACACCCCAACTTCTAATAACCTGAGAGGTTATCTTTTTCCTTTCCTGAAATACTTTCGGAATGAGAAAGGTGTAGGCCGACACCAGCCTGAACCACCAAATTCAAACCTTTTAGCCAGGATGAATTATATTCTGAGTAATGGAGAGAAGCTGCTGAATTACTATTGAGAATCTTTGGAGAATGATGGATAATAAATGGGACAGTCCCTGGAAAGCTAAGATAGGCAAGCCTTTTCTAGGTTTTCAAGAATGTGAAGTCTGTGTATTTCACACAGTAAAATGAGAGAGTCTGACACCATTTCCATAAAGAGTTGTTAAGCAGGCTCTGAAACGGACACTTTGTGAGTCCTTGGACAGGAGACGAATGATCCCTCAATGCAAACAACTAACCCACTGAGAATATTTAGTCAAAGTAGCATGATTTCTTTTCAGGAAATTTAAAGTTGCAAAACTTTAAATGGAGTAAATACAGAAAATGCAGTATTCCTGGGCCTCAGCAAGACGTTTGACAGACATGGGTATCCATTCGCTTCACATCCACAACTTCCTGGACGAGAAGACCGATGTGTGTGAACTGCATGCAGGACAGTCAGATGGTATCCCCCTCCTTCGTGTGACTTCTTCGGTGCCTCACAGGTATACAGGCCTGTGACAGTGTCATTTGGAGCTTATAAGAGTATAAAAGCTTTTTGCCTTTATTTTGTTGCTTCAGTAAATTAGTGTCTAACCAGATAGGTTTCTTATGTGGATTCTGTGCATTGGGCCCCTATCTGAATTTTTAAATCAGTAACTTAGATAAGGATAAAGAAACATGGACATCAGAATGTTAGGTAATGTGACATTGCAGGGGATAATGAACACTTTGGAATGGATGAGACTGTAAGGTTTCACATGAACGAATGGTTGTGACAATGGAGATAAATCCTAATGTGAGCATTCTTTGTCGCTTACTCAACATATTGAAGTCCCCATTTGTTTGGAAGTGGACAGAGTGCTGGGATCAGGAAGTCTATGTTCCCTAGCAGGGAGAACACGAGGCAGACAGTACCCTACAGCAATGCTTTGGTGGAAGTAAGCCCAGAGTGCTGTGGTACAGATACAATGAAGCTCATGATGGCTTGGGGTGGGCGGGGAGCTGGAGAGAGCTGCAGAATCAAGCAAGGCCACTGCAGAAGGTCATATCTGGAGTTTTGAGGAATGAGGAGGAGTTTGCTGTGATCAGTATTGGGGTCAGGGTATCACACATTCAGGGAGCAACATGTATGATGGCATGTGGTCAGGAAGAGTAAAGCCCTGGAGTGAGACAACATGTGAAATCGATTTGCAGAGGTCCTCAGTGGCAGAGAACTGGAACAGAGAGGTGTGACATATTTCTTTCACTTTAGTGTTCCCTGCTGCTGGGTTATGAAATGTGAGAGAGGCTTGGGAATACCCTGAGGAACAGCAGCCAGGGCATGAAGGGCACATTCTCTTATCTTAGAGGACGTTTTTCAAACATATCTGATCAATAGAATCACTTGGCCTGTGTTAAAAATTTTATTTCTCATGATATTCCCTTGGAGAATTTGATATCCCTGGTTTTTTAGGGTGGAGCCGCAGAATCTATTTAAGAAGAACACTAGCTAAGTTTGGGAAATTCTTTTATAGACCATGAGGAGCTGTTGAGCATTTAATACTTGGAAGGAACATGATCTCTTGGTATTAACATGGGCTGTTTGGGCTGCCATGTAAGGAGTGATTGGAGAGGAGAAAATACTTTCTTCGTAATTCAGGTCAGAATTAATGAGCGCCTAGAAAAAGAAAATAATAATGGACAATTTGATTTGGCTTGAGAGAAAGTGAAATAGAGTCAATTGGATTTGGTCACTACCTGGACATGGTGATTGACAGTTCCAGTTTTCAGGCTTGGGTTACTTGGGCTAGATTTCTGCTTTTGTCAAGTCAAGTTTAAACTGTGTTGAAGACATTCATTCCAGTGGAGATACCCAATAGATAGATAAATGTGTCTGGAGTCCAGGAGAGAGATTTGATGGTCTCCCTTCTACCATGGTAGTTAAAGCCTTAGGTATAACTGAGATTATTCAGGGAGAATGTTCACATTGATAAGAGCAGAAAGCCTAGAACAGAACTTCGTGGAATATTCTAAGAAAGCTGAAGAGGTATTCACAAAGGAACCTGCAGGAAATTTTAGAGGAAGGAGGAGCAGGAGAAGGTGGTAGAGAGTATCAAAAAGGGAATGAGCAAGAATATTGAATGCTGCTGATGGGGTTGAGTGATGATAATAGTCACTAATAATTTTTGAGTACTTCCTGTGAGTGGGAACTGCTTCAACTGTTCTATATGTATTGCCTCATAAAACCATCACAACAAACAGGCAAAGTAGGTGCAGTTATTACCTCAGTTAAATATGGGGAAACAGAAGCAGCAGAGGTTAAATAACTTGCCTAAAGTCATTTGATAAACGCCAGAGTCAAGATTTGAACTTAAGTAAAAGGATTTTGAAGTCCTGTTCACCACCACAGCCACTTGTTAAGGGACACAGAGGCTAAACGCTGAAAAGGGTCCACAGAACTCAACAACATCTTCATCACCTTTGGTAGTGGAGAAATCCACTGTGAAGTGTGCGGATTGCAGAACAAGGAACTAGAGACAGGAAGGGGAGAGATGCCCTCCCACCTGGAAGACGAGTGAGCAGTAACTAAAGGGTACTAAGGGTTGAAAGGGGATCGTGCTTTAAGATGGGAAATGGTGTTTATGTGCTGAAGGAAATGAGTAATTAGAGAGAAATTGGCCTGAGGACAAGACTGAAGAAATTTTGGTGGACTGAAGATCCCTCAGGAGTCACGAGGTAGTAGAATCCTGAGCAACCTGAAGGGAATGGCCCTGCACAAGGAAAGGGAATGTTATCCTTTCAGATCAGAAGACAGGAAGGACATCCTGTGGAGTGAGAGGAAGGGGAGGCTGTCTCTTGGAAGTAGGATGGGTAGCTTGTTGAGTGGCTTTAGCTGGTCTCAGCAGGCCCTTCAATGAACTCTGGTCTCAGCTTCTTTTGCCAACCAAAATAGTTCTCGCTGGACTCGATCCTTGTTGCTCCCTTTCTCCTCCATTTCTAGGACCTGCATAAAACCTTCATTCCCAAACCTTTCTGGTTTCTGTTGTGAGTGGTACTTTTCCATTTAGGAACATAAAAGGAACCCCTCCTGATAAGATCTGGTAGATTGGAGGGAAGGGGAGGGGAGGGAACAGCAATTACCGTGGTTCCCTTTATCCCTCAGAACAGGAGGCAAGTGAGAATGGAGAGGAGGGAAGCCACAAGGGCCACAGAGGTGGGGGCAACCAGGAGGTGGGCTGGAGTGGGGCCAGCTTGTTTTACAAGCAAAGCAGATAAAGATTAGAGTAACCATGACAACAGGCTATTGGCAAAGGCTCAGGGTTGGGGAAGAGAGAGGGAGGTGGAATGAGTTGGCTGAGTATAAGCCCAGAGTTTGGAAAATGCCATTTCTTCCCTCAGGGCTCTTGGCTGTTACAGAAATCACCACAGTCACCTACAGTGACTGGAAGGGAAAGGAAGGCGAGAGGCAGAACAGGAAAGGTTAGGAGGTAAGAAGGGTCTGGCTGACTCAGAGAAAGAAGGAGGAGCTTGAGGACTGGACAGGGCTCCCTGTAGAGGCAAGGAGGAGGCCTGGGAGCCTTCAGGGTTCATCACCTCCGTCTCCCTCTGTGACTTCAGCACGCAGTGTCCCATTTGGTCCCACTATGGTAGCAGAGATGCTGCAACTAGCATGCTTTCTTATTTTCAGTTTCTAGGACCTATCATTTTTCCCTCTGGACAGTGAGGCACAACCCCATCATGACTTTCTGAGGATGCTTGAAGTCTCGGCATGTGATGTTTGCAAGCATTCATGCTAATTAGTGTGGTCTCTTCACCCGGCCCAGGCCTGGAATTAGTTTCGAAGTGTTTTGCCTTTGCTGTCTAGCTGGCCACTCTATAGCTGCTTGGGGATCCATGGATAAGGAATAGGTACACTTAAAAATAGGTGAATACAGTCATTCCTTTCTGAGTAAGATCAAAACACCTGAATGGGAACTGGGAGACATTGGCACGATTACAAACAAATGGTGCTTTTGGCTTAGTATCTCCTCATCGCACCCAGCGTGATCTCTCCCAAAATAGCACCAGCACTGCTGGAGAGGGACAGAGACTTTTTCTCAGTCTGATGTAAAGAGGTTTGCAAACGCAGCTTTGGCAGTCTGCTCCCTTCCTTTCCAACCAGACTGTGCAGACTGTGGCCCTTCTAGCTTCTCCCTGCAGAAATAAACACTGGAACCGCCCCAGCAGTGGGCCAGGACCCGGGTGCAGAGTGAAGCTCAGGGAAGCAGGAGTCCTGTGCCTCACCCCAGGGGCCCAGAGAACCATGGAGAACTATAGAGGCGTAGGTGTCACAGATGTCATCCCTGAGAATTTGCAATTTTGATTGGGGAGGAGGTAGCACAGTGGATTCATATCCCTTTCCAAGTCCCTCTCTCTCCAGATAAGCATGTGTAGCCCAAGCTGTTGGGAAAAAGAGGTTCTTTTGCACAAAGAAAGTTAAAATAAGAGATATAGGACTGAGCTCTTTGTTCCAAACTGTCATAAATAGCCGTGCAAAGAGAAAACATAAAGAGACCCGATTTCCCCAGAGTGCAGAGGAGAGCTATCTCAATGTTGGAAAGAGGAGGCAGGATTCTCCAATTTTGCTATGATCCTGAAATGTCTTTTTCTTTCTTTCCTCTCTCCCTCCCTCCCTCCTTATACCTACCTTCCTTCCTTCCTTCCTTCCTTCCTTCCTTCCTTCCTTCCTTCCTTCTCTCTTTCTGACAGGTAGATGTGGTCATGTCCTTCTCAGCTACATCGTAATCTGCAGACATGCTAGATTGGTCCAGCAGGGTACCCTGCAGGACAGGCTTCACATTGATATTTCCTTGCTTGAGATGTTTGTTCCTGAACCAGTGACTTTAATTTTCTTTGTTGTCAGCACACATCAGGGTTTGACATGGAATCACATGTGTCGGGAGGTCACTGACTAAATGCCTCAGAGGGAAGGAAGAGAAAGGAAGACACAGGTAAAAAATGACATGCAGCAGTCCCTTTTGTGTGGGAACTGCATTAGAAAAATTCAGGAGAATTTGGAGAGAGAATGGAGAAAGTTTCTACACTGGAAGGTGAAACTCAGTAGTCCACTAACTGTTACCCCTTGTGAACCAACCATTGCGTTGTGTAGACACATGTGCACATTCAATGGCACTCACAGACACACTTGTGTACACTTGGAGCAAAGCAGACATTCACCTTTATCCCTTTCATCTTCTAGTTAATTAACTCACCTCACAAGCATTGACTGAGCATTTGCTATGGGAAGATACTGTGCTACAACACAGCAAAGGACACAAAGGTGGGAAGACATTGTTTCCACCCCCAAGGAGGTTCCCACTAGTGGGTGAAAAAGACATATAAATATGTAATTTTGTTGCAGGTTGTTGAATTCCCTGAGGGATGGAGAGCTGGACAGGTTACAGGGTTGATTAGCTTTCCTGACTGAGGACAAGGAGGGTTAAGGAGTGTGTATTAGTCAGCTAGGGCTGCCCTGACAAAGCACCACAGTTCTGGAGGCTGGAAGTCCAAACTCAAGGTTCTGGCAGGGTTAGGCTTCTGGTGAGGCCTTTTCCTGACTAGCACAGTGGCACTTTCTCCTTGTGTTCTCTCGTGACCTGACCTATTCTTTATACTGGGGATGGAAGGACAGGGAGGAGTGGAGCACATTCTCTAGTGTCTCTTTCTATAAGGATCCTAACCCTGCCAGATATGATTTCATTTTGCCTTAATTACTTCCTGAGAGGCCCCATGTCTTAAAACAGCCACCTTGGGGGCTGGACTTCAACCTGTGAATTTTGAAACGGTGCAGGCTGTCCATCCAAACAAGGCTTCACAGAGCAGGTAAAACGTGGAATGCATCGAAAGAGTTCCATGCATCTTAAAGGGGAGAGAGGTGCTGGGAATAGAGCTCAGTTGGTAGAGTGCTTGCCTACAAAAGAATATGCAGGGAAGTAGGGTATAGCTGTATGCTTTATGCGCATGGGGCACAATAATAATTCAATACAACTATAAGGGAAAAAAGGATGTGTGGGACAGGGACATATCGTGGGACTTGGATTTGCTGTGTAGTTGATGTGAAGCCATTAATTAATCTAGAAAGTGGAGACAGGAAGGCCCCAGTGAGCTGGGACAGCAGGGGAGGGGGAAAGACAAAGGGGGCAGAGTCTGGAGCTGGTTTCCAAGTTCTGACTTGACTGATTCTTTTCTAGTAGGAGGTGCAGTTGGAGGGATGAGTGTCAAGGGACAGATAACAAGTGCAGTTTTAGGCACTTTAGATGTGACTTCTCACTTCAAGAGAAAGGTTTGAGAGAGAAAATGTTGGGACTCCTTGCCATGTGGGAGAAGCTAGGATGGGAAAGAGGATGGATGGCTTGTGGGGAAACCATGTGGTTTAGAGAGAAGGGCTGAGTTTGGGATCCAGCCAGCTCCATCAGTTAGGGAACGGGGAGACGAGGTGCCTGAGAGGGATAGGAAAGCCAGGATGAGTCTGGCACAGGTGTTAGAGGAGGAAGACTGGCAGAAAGGAAGAAGGGTTCTGCAGAGCTGAACGGAGAAAGGCTCAGAGGTCCTGACCCTGGGTGCTGCTGCTGGCCCTGGAGCGGGGAGGGGATGCCTGAGGACTGAGGATGCAGAAGTGAGCACAGTGTCACCTGGAGCAGGGTGCACTGTGGGAACTCAGGACGAGGGCTGTTGGAGGAGTCCAGGGCAGTCTTCATTCCTTTGTTTCAGAGATATTAGATTTTAGATCTGGGAGAATGTTTATGGAGAAATTTCAGAGAAGAAACGAACACAAAAGGGAAATCTTAAAAAATAACAAATAGGTTATATATGAAAAAAATGTGTCCAAAGTGTACAGAGCCCAAAGATTGAGAGAGGAAGAGGCTGATAAATATCTATGGGAGGAGCTGAGAATGAAAGTGGGGGGTTGGTTGGTTTTACCGGCTCTTATATGCTTAAGAGGGGGCTTTGGGAAAGGGAGGGAGGGTGATATGTTGAGGAATGGGCCTTATGAACACTGCGTTAATCAACTCACATCCATACAATGTAGGCTCTCTGGCAAGTGCATTTTAAATCAGAGTTAATTTTTTTTTTTTTTAAATTCACAAGTCTAAATACTTAGTCTTTTAGATCCTAGAGATGGATGAAGTTAAATAGCTCTTTTAAGAACAGCACCGCATGGAAAATAACTAGGTTTGCCCTGCTAAGTTTAGCATATAAAGCTCTTTCCTGAATGGCTCCTTTGTCAACTCCAAGCTGGAGGAGTTCAATTCCCTTTTATTTGGCGAATTCCTTAATTGGATTTTGTTTGCCGATCTTACTTTCTCACATTGTAAGATTTTAATAAATCATTATAATCATTCCCTTATGTCTTGCAAAAATAACCTTTCTGACAAGTTCCCGAATGCTCTTTCCCCCCTGTGTTGGCATCATGGGATTATTAGTGTAGCTTACAAATGAATCAGAAAGGCCTCTGCAGCTAGGGATATATTTCCATCATTTCCCAGGCGTGAACTCAGAGAGTGATAACCAGGAACCTGTGAGGTCACGCTCGGTTGGGAGGGCACAGCAGGTCTTGGCATATTATCTCCTGTCTGGATTATTGATGAGATCTACCGCGTGGAAACAGGGGAGAGATCTCCTCTCTGTTTGGTTATTAAAGTCTCCACGGGAAGCAGGTTTATTGGTGATATATGTACACTGTGGCTTCTGGTGCCTTCGCAGCTCAGATTCTTCTGTGTCAGTTATTGTTGATGCCTGGGTAAGGAAAAGCCATTTATTTTGTTTAACTGTTGTGCTGGGGGAATGTCAGGCTGAGAACACACTTCTTCTAAGAACCTTCCACAGCCCACCTCCTCTTGCAGGCTTCAAGGACTTGCTTAGTCACCCAGGTTCCATCCACTCTCTTCCTCACCCATAGTCCTCCAGGCCATATCCTCAGTGAGCACAGGAGGCACGGTGCCCTTCCCACTCCTGGACAACCTTCCCAGGCCCCTCTTGTGGGTGGAGCTTTGGGAAGTTGGGGTTATCTTAGGGGATGTGCAGTTACAGTATTTTGCTGACCAAACTTATGGTTTATTTGGCAATTTAGTTCCAGTGTGTTCTGTATTTGAGTAGCCAAACCAAAGATCAGAGTCTGGACACAGGAGTAATTTTTAAGTCAGAATTCCTCACCTTCCTGTTCCTCTCCCCTCTTCCTGCCCCAGACTACAGGCAGCATCTTGACACCATATTGGAAAATGGGTGTGGGTGGGAAATTGCTCTCTCCATCTAAGTTTCCTATGGGCTTGTTCCCTTGGGTGAGAACTCTTAATGGAAAAAACAAAACAAAACAAAACAAAAAACCCTTGAACCTTTATAATTTTTCCTTTTGTGCTTTTTCCTATTTTGATTTTTTTTTTTTTTTTTTGCTACTGGTAGTAAGACATTAATTTAACGTGAGACTGGAGGGCTTATTTTATTCTACTTCTTTATACCTACATGGTCTTACCATGTACCTCATTTACAGTCCATGTAGGTATGAATTACATATTGAATTGTGTGAGCCTGTGTATATAAATACTTGGAAATACTCCTGAGAGCAAAATCATGAAATAAAGTACCTAAAACCTATAGAGGAAAAGACTTAATTGGAGGAAGAAGGTAAATGTTTTAAAGTAGAAGCTATTTGAGTTTTTATGCCACATCTGTCAAGCAAGTCTAAAGTCCCAGCATGTGTGATTTTAAAAATTTTGCTCCCTAAGGGGGCCAGGCACCCTCCCGGTAGCTGTTTGTGGAAGCTGCTATGCAGGCCCCTGGCTGCAGTGTGACGCTAGCTCTCCCAAGGACCCAGGGGAAGCTGCCGCTGCCTCTGCCTTTCTTTGCTCAAAAGTTGGCAAATGCTGGTCACGTTGTGAGTCTATTTATAGTACGCACACGTCTAAGCACCTTGTTCTTTTCTTAGCATCAGCTTGACATGCTATCAATTATCCATAAGGTGAATGGCAAGGCAGGGGAAGTTATTTGAGGCAGGTGTCCCAAGGTGAGAGGTGGGGGTGGTGGCGGAGGTTGCATAGGGACAGCTCCAGATGAAAAGGGTAAAAGAGACATTCTTTGCTGTGTCTAAGCTGGTGACTGATCTAAGACAGGTGGGTGGGAAATCCTGAGCTGCTTGTCGGGCAGTCTCAGCCTCTGTCCTCTTACCTGCTTCTGTCTAAAAAGTCCTTTTGAAAAATACAACAGGACCCAAAGGCAGTGATCTTCGTCTAGAGGTCATGTTTGTTCATCCTCCAGCCACAGGAGGAGTAGACATAAGGCCTTAGTGGGGGATCTTGGGGCTGGACATCCTTCCTCCTACCCTCCTACCCATGGCATTTCCAGGAGTGTGGGTGTGAGGTAGCTGCTCGAGGGTGGGGAGAAGTCATCAGTGCCTGGATGCCTGCTGCCCCTTTTCTTGCCCTGTCTGGATCAGCATGGTGCCTATCCCTGGAAATGCAGCACAGCACACCTGCTTGGCCCCCAGCATCTCCCCATCTCCCTCACAGAGCCTCCATGCCCTCTGGGATTCTAGACTAGCTCATTGCTTTCACTCCTCCTCCCTGACAATTTAGATGCCCCTTTTCCTTCTCTTCCTCTTTACTGTTGTAACAGAGATGCCGATTGCCCCATTTCAGTGGGACTGGATGCCCTCCCATCACTTTCTCATTCGTCTGCCGTTAATTTAGGGCTGTTCTGCAGGAGCTGGTGGGATTTGCTCTCCAAGCTTTTGTAACGACGCTAATGTTTCTGTTGTCTTAGCTTCCAGAATTGAATTGCCTGTGAACTGGGTGATAGAGGGGACTTCTGCTTTTTATAGCCTGGTAATAGAATCATTGCCCTTCCTGTTCATATCCTCTGTCCACCGTGGGTTTTGAATCTGAAAAGGGTGAAAAAGATTGAATCAAGGACAAAAGGAGTGGGATGCAAATTAATTAAGCATTCTGTCAGCCTCACCATGAACTGACTCGGCTTTTAAAACCCATTTCTAAGTTTTCCCACTCCCTACCTCCTGCTCCTCCGTCCCTTCGCAATGATGGACTGAACTCTCTGCAGGAGGTATGTGCGGCTGACTCCTTGGGGACAGAGTGGTTGGAGGGCCTTGGATGTTGTGCGGTGTTCCTGACTATATAAAGGGCCCTGTCTGACTCTCCCAGGGCTCCTGCTCTGAGGCTAATGCCATCTGCCCGGCTAATCCACTTTCTGGGCCAGTGTCTAGCGCCAGAGAATGTCTGTGTCCATGAGTATCCTGGTGCCATTTAAACTGACTCCAGGTTCCTGGGGATCTGTTTGCAGCCTTTGTTATCTTTTGGCAGAGATACCTGTCTATTCCTTTCTCTTCTTCTCAGTAGTCAGACCACTCAAGTTAAACTTGCTTTATTATTTAGGGACCTCCTGGGGAGGAGTTAGATGCTTATCCTGAGCACAGAACAGCCAGCTTCCAGGTGGTGCGTGTATATATGCGTGTGTGTAAGCCGGTCACACACCTGTGTGTGAGAGTGCTTCTGGCTGTTTTGGAAGGATGAGTGGGGGGTGGATGGATCTCTTTTGCAGAAGCTGCAGGACCCAAAACAGGTGCACAAGGTCATTGTCAGAGTCCTCAGATGGCAGGTGAGTAAAGAGGAATCCCTGTTCTCTTTGTTCTAACTTATAAACAAAAATTGTAGTTATAAATATTAGGCCCTCCCTTTCCTTTTTTGTACATTGAAATTTGTGATCCAGGAACCTGTTTTTCGATACCTTTTTTGGGAGACCTGACTTTGTTTTTCTTCTTGCATTGTTGATGATGTTATTCCTGAATGGTGGGACTTCACCACCCACAATTTTTGGTAATTATTTGCCACCTCCTTCCTCTTTCTCCACCCTCACCCCCACCCACAAGAGCAGGCTAGAAGAGGTTTCTTCTGGGATAAGTTTTGGAAATAGATTTTTAGTCTGAAGTTTTGGGTGGTAGGATTTATGATTCTGAAAGATCGATAGATTTGTATGCAGTTATGCATTTAAATGCATGATTAGTTCTATTTGCATTGTACAGTTAGATGATTGCTCAGGACCAATAAACCAAACATGTTACTTTGGCTTTTCCTTTTGTTATTATCATGTTGTTATTATTTCTTAATTTGTTCCTTAAGAGTCTGCATAGGACCAAATGTTCCTCATTTTGATGGCAAATGATAAGAAATTACTTTTATGCTTGCTTATTTGTTCCAAGCTTAAATGCAGGATTTGGAAAGCTATGGTTCTAAGGTCAATCCAGCTTACCACCCTTTTTTGTAACTAAAGTTTTATTGAAATGGGAACAAGCTCCCCCATTTGCTTGTCATCAGGGGTTATCTCGTGCTGCCGCTGACACGGACTTTATGGCTCATGAAGTTCAGAATGCTTAGTATCTGACCCTTCACAGTCTTAGGTTACCACGGTCTGATAATTTACATTTGTGTTTAAAATACATGCAAAAGAGTGATAGCAAAAGTAAATAGTTAGGGAGTCTGTAGTAGAAGAATGAACCATTATCTGTACTCAAGGAGATTCTGAGTCAGTCAAAAAAGTAGAAGGGATGGGGTTGAGGTTCAGTGGTAGAGCACTTGCCTAGCATGTGTGAGGCACTGGGTTCAATTCTCAACACTACATAAAAATAATAAATAAAGATTCATCAACAACTAAAAAACAATATGTATATAAATATATACTAATAGATACATAACTAATATATATTATATATATACTAACTAAAAATATATATGTATAAATATATACTAATAGATATATAACTAATATATATATATATATATATATACATATACATATACATGTATACTAATATATATATATTAGTTTCCCTGGAAATTTTTTAGAAAGTAGAAAGAGATACACTGTGATGGATGTAGAAATACGTATGAAACAAATCTGAAAAAATCTATGAAAAGGCACTTAACAGATGTTTGTGAGGCCCCAGCAGATACAAAGTTGCCCTCCAGTGCTATGAGAGCTGCTGGTGAATGGAGTGCAGTGCTGGTCCCGGGGAGTTGCCAGTGCGATAGGAGAAGCCACTAAAGTAACTAGTAGTAACTAGCAGCAATTAGTCTGATTATAACCTTGGAAAATACGCCATGTTATGGGATTTGAAAGAGCTAACTTGACTTCTGTAGCCTGTTCTAGAGAGGAGGAGCTTTGGAATGGATATTAGGGAAACTCTAGTGCTAGTCTTCTAAGAGTGAAGGAGACCTTGACCCACTGAAGTCAGTCTTTGCTTCTGTAGGAGGAGGCTTGTCCCCCACCCGCACCCCCAGGGAAAGCACAGATGAACCTTAGCAAGTTCTTGGGTGTGAGCCTCAGTGATAACAGACTCAGAGATGCTTCATTTCAGGCCATATACAGGAACAAAGATATGATTAAAACTCCAATTAGCCAGTGAACTGCAAGTAACTTTCACAGATATTCTGCTTGTTTTACAACAGAAGAAAACGAATACCAAAGATCTCATGAGTTGGGTAAGATTGTCCATGGAACCTCGGCTTCTGACTTCCTGGTCTTCACTAAAGTCTGCAACACTTTTTCTAATTTTCCACATGCGTTTTCTATGTGAGTGGGTAGAACATTCCAGAATTCTTAGCCTGAAGTCTTTCATGGTCATAGAGACCGTTGTTAACGTGCTAACTTTTCCTCAGTTCCCTTGAACCTTCCAGTTCAAGGCCATTTGGGGTGCAACCTTCTCTCAACCGCCCTGCTGGACTGCTAATGGGGCAGATATTTCAGGACTGGGAGGGGGCATTCTGCTGGAGTGCCCTATATTTTTATCCAGATGCTGATTCATGTCTAAAACACCCGTAGTAGGATTTTCTTGCAAAATGGCCCATAGGTGATGTTGGGGGACAGATACCTTAAGTACCTGGGGAAAGCTGTGATTCCTTTCCTTATTCCTCTTAAGGGTCATGGCTGATACTCCTCTAACCAGAGACAGGTTGATAAGAGAAAAGCATAATGCCTTTATATTCAAGGCTTTATGTGACGTAGGAGCCTTATGAATGAAGCCTCTAAGACCTAGGGAGTATATCCATTTCTATGCTTAGATTTGAGGTGCTGTAAGCAGCTGTGTCAAAATGCAATTGAACAGAAAGGGTGGGACCTAGTGGAAATAGGCCAAGGCCGAATGGAAGAACTAAGTAGGGTCTTCCAGTTCAGATGCTTTTTGGCCTCTCTGTAAGGTATCCTTCCTTCCAGTTATGGGGCAGGACCTCTTCTAAAATGTTTTTTGCCCTTTTTAAAATCCCCTCCCATTTGTGAGGGTGGGGATTGAACCCAGGGCCTCATGCATGCTAGACAAGTGCTCTTCCATGGGAGCTACATCCCCAGACCTAGGAATGGGAGTTTTCTGATTTAATATAAACAAGGTGGATCAGAGGGCTTGTTTATGGGATAGAGAGGAGATGAGAATAATATTTTCAGGTTTCGTAGCTGGTTTGGTGGAGAACAGGTTCTTGTTTCTGTGCCCCAGCATGGGGAAAGTGGATTAGGGGTTCTGTGGCTTTCCTGGGTCAGAAGGAGTGGGGGTGGAGGGAGGAGAAGGAATGAGGGGAGCTTTGTTTCTGAGGCCTACACTTTGGGGTATCGTTTCCTGAGCCCTAACACTGCCAATCAGTGATCCTGTGTTCATGTATTCAACAAGTATTTATTAAACTTCTACTGCATACCAGACTTTGTTCTAGGCATTTGCCATTCACAGTGATCTAAACAGATAGGAATCTTCCCTCAAGGCTTTTACATATTAGGGTGCTTCATTAAGGGACAGTTTTTCTTGGTGGAGCATCTTGGAATCTGGATGGAGGACCTGCATCCTGCTTTGGCACTGCCATCAGCTCTACAGCCCTGTGCATTTCCTTACTTCATGTCCCACTGATCTTGCTGAATCCCTGTGTCATTGGGACCTTCACCTTGGTTCCCCTGGGACAAGGGTCTCTTCCTTACCCTTGCTGGCACTTGCCTTTTTCTCTGGTCCTCCTCTGTCTTGTCACCTCTTGCAAAGTCTCCCTGCTTCCAGTTGTGTCCACGTCCTCACTCCAGAACACTGCGTTCTGCCTGTTTGCAGCTCCTGGGGCATATCTTGCTCCAGATCCTGAGGTCCCACCTGTGGGTCGTGCACTGCTGGGGACAGCCCTACCTCGAGTATGTCTGGAATCAAGACTCGCAGCACACTGTTTCCATTTCTGTGACAGAATTATTCCTATTCTCTGCGAATCCATTCCTTCATTTAACAGTATTTTTATTGATCCCAATTCCAGGTGGGGACATAATGATGAAGAGGATCCAATCTTAGGTCCCATAGATCTCACATTAGCAGATGAGGAATCAGGGTTGGAATTTGGCTAACCTCAGGTACACTGATTCTTCATTAGCAAAATTAGTAAATTTTAATGTCCCTTTAAATTCAAACATTCAGTCTGTAAAATTTCCCCTCCTCAGTCTCTTCCCACCTCCCCCTCTCTGCATCCCCTCCCTACAATTGCTTGACTGTTGTCTACTGCTGTGGTTAAAAACAGCTAGAATTTCTTAGGCAGCCAAAAAGTGTGTGTGTGTGTGTGTGTGTGTGTGTGTGTGTGTATTGTGGGGGGGGGGCAAGAATTCTGCAGACCCTAGACAAGATGGGTTGGCTGGAAGGGGAACACTTACAGTGCCTGTGGCCTGGAGTTCACCAGTGATTTTTGTGGGGAATAGGCTCAGGAAAAATCATCAGAGTCCCTGGGATTGATGGCAGATTCCTTTCAGGAGCAGCCAAGGAGAAGGGTGAGGGAGAGCTGGGGGCACCCCTGGTCCTTGCCTCCTTTAGTCGTCTCCTCTTGTGCCTGTTGCAAGTTGAAGAAACAGAAATAGCAGCTGTGTTGTGCTCTTGGAGAAGTGGAGGAGCTATTTGAGTTTATCTTAGGTGAAAAGAATCTGATGTTATCAGTTTATGGATAATAGGAGAGCTAAGATTGAAAGAAAAGGCAATGAAAATTTTCAATATCTGATGACCGTTCTGTGGACATGGTAACACTCCATCCCATTTCCAGTGGTGCATTCTGTTGTCTCCATAAATAATCCTGTAGTCATAACCCACACGTCAATATTTGGTTCAGAAAATGTAATCGCAGGTTGCTGTTATTGTCTGCAAGGCATGATGCTAAATTGTCTTGTCGTCTGACTCAGTTTTTATCATTATCTCTTCGGTAATTTTATTGGAAGAAACAGTAACTTATAAATCACGAGAAGGGGAGTGATTATCCCAGTTATAAACTTCTCTCCTTACCAGGTGTCTTTAAGGTGACCTCTCTTAGGCACGACTAATGATTTTCCAAAGGTTTTTAAGAAGTGCATGCGGATTTGTGTGATGGGCACGGTGAGTTTAAGAAGAATTTCCAATAGTGTATGAAGAGTGTATACCTTTGAAAAAATTGAAAATACAAAAAATACAGAAAAGTAAATGAAAGCTTCCCTTAGCTTTCTCTCTCCCAAGAAATAACAGGAGGATGAAGCAGGTCTTTGGGGGCAGAGATATTGTCTGTATTATGCTCTGTGCCTTGTGCTAAGAGTGTAGTAGGCACTCAGTAAACATTTGTAGAATGGGAAAGGAGTATTTGGTGTATTTCCTTCCAGTCTCTTTTCACATGGTCATATGACACTTAATGACAGGGATACATTCTGAGAAATGTGACATTAGGCAATTTTATTATGCAAACATCTTACAGTGTCCCTATATAAACCTAGACGGCCCAGCCCACTACCACCAGGCTACCTGGTAGAGTCACCATCCTATGTATGATCCTCACTGACCAAAATGTTGTTTGTGGCTGTGTATGTCTGAATGTTATATAATCATCATTACATTCACATCTTTAAATGATATTCTGTATTTTCGTTTTTTATTTCTCTTGTTTTACTTTAACCATGGATATATTTAAATTCAGAAGTTCTTAGAGGGACCAGAAGAAAATACAATGAAAATAGCATTATATGTGAAACAATTTAAGAAATTTGGATTTCATCTCCTAGTGACTAAGACATCTGAAGGTATTTGTCTCCTTGGGTCTTAGTTCCTGATCTGCAGGACTGCATCTGGAGGACCAGCAGTCAGGCACAGGTAGTCAGCATTCAGTGATGAAATTTATGGTGATGTCAAGGTGGTGACTTGTGTACGGAATCCAGAGCTTAAACACTGGAGTCAAAAGAGCGTGGATTTGAATCTTCTTGCCTCCTACAGTACTAGATTATGTGACCTTGGGCAGGGGACCTTGGGCAAGTGTCTTACCCCGCGTGAACCTTACTTCCTCGCCTGTAATTGTGTTTGTACTTGCTGGGATACACCAGCCAGAATATGTTGCCATAACAAATAAACTCGGGCACCTAATTGATTTAGCACAACAGAAGAGCATCTCTTGCTCACATGAACACAGAGTGGACTGTGGTTTTGGGTGGCAGGGGCCATCCCACCTCAACATGTGACCTTTACTGTCTCTGCAGCAAAGGAAAAGGAACCTTGGCAATGGCACCCTAGCCCCTGCTGCCTTGGCATCGACGTGCATGTTCATTTTTCTCTGCATATATTCCATTGTGTAGATCTAGGCACGTAGCCATGCTCCAACTCGGAGGCTATGCGTGAAATTTTTGTATGCTTAGGAAGAAGAGGAGACCCAGGAGTGTGTAAGCACTAGTAGCTTTTTTTTGTTTTTGTTTTTAGTTGTAAGTGGACAAAATACATTTATTTTTTTAATGTGGTGCTGAGAATTGAACCCAGGGCCCCACGTGTGCTAGGTGAAGCGTGCTACCACTGAGCCACGACCCCAGCGCAGCACTTGTAGTTTCTACAAGAGGCTAATTATAGTAACCTCAGCAAATATGTATAATCACCAGCCTGTGATTTAAAAAAACAACAAAAACATGCGGTTATGGTATGCTTTGATTTTTAATCCTAAAGTATGATAAGGAGCCCTACCCATCAAATTGCTAGACATGAATTCCCCTCATGATACCTTTAAATAATTTTGTTGAATTAGACTGGTCCTGCTTTGGGGGTAGTTTTGAAGAAATGGTTCTTTGCCCCCACTCCAGTTCTGCCATCTTGCCCCTCTGCTGACTCTGGGGCTCTCGAGAGGACTTCTCTGCTCTACCCACCCCTGCTCCATGCAGCCACCATGGAACACCTCTTGTTGTGCTCCATAGTTTCCTCCCAGGCAACCACCACAAACAAAGCTTGGTCCCTAAGAACATGTGAAGCCTTGAGGACTGCCCAGAGTATAGTGTACACCTGTCCCCAGATATATCTGGACTCCGAGGGCCTCAGACCTGAGCCCAGCTGCACAGCCTGCTGTTCAACTCCTTCTTGGCTCAGCTCCTTCTTGCCTCCAGCAGGAGATAATTCAAGCTGCAAACTGCAGAGTCTAGCCCTCGTAGTTTGCCCTGTTTCCAGGCACTGTTTCAAAACCGTTGGGTTACTTCCTGCCTGGGTGGCGGCTAGTGGGAAATTGATTCTCCCCCAGCAGAGATTTTGTGGTGTGAAAATATAAGGCAATATTTGATATTCATTATCCCAAATCTCCATGCTTCAAGTTCAAATCATGCTGTGCTGGGGACCAAGAGTCCATGCAGATTAGACTTTGATAAGTCTGTGTCACCTTTGTGTGACCTTTCTTGTAGTAGTGGAGGAGGGAAGATAGGACTTTCCCTACCTCTTGATAGTGCAGGCTCAGCTCCATCTCAAAACACAGATGCCTGGGCGGTTCAAGCACACTACGACAGGGCAACACATAATGTTGCAGGGGCTCAAGCCTAAATCAGACTTTGCTGCAACAACAAGACCCACACCAAACCAAACCAAATGAAAAACAAAAACAAAAATTTTGCTTTTGCACTGACAGTTTGGTTAATGCAGCCAGTTTCCATTATAAAGTAGATAACGTATTGCTCTGAGCTGAAGTTTTTACACGGGTCTCTTTTGAATTCAGGTTTTCCCAAGGAAGATGGTGAAGTATGTGCTGCTTTCCATCCACACGAATAAAAGACTCACCGACGTCATCCTTTCTGTGACACAGGCTAGTTCTACCCAAAAATACATTGTGCACTTTATAAGGCAGAAACCTGCAGTGGGTGTTTTTAATAGCTGCACAAGTTAAAGTCCACTTCCTACCAGAACTCCCTTACATTAGGTGATTATAATGAAGCAGTCTTACATTTTCGCATTCTTTCTCTTTCCACACCTTATTGTATTCAATAAACTTGGTTACCCATAAAATATTCATTCTTCTGGGGCTTACCTTTGGGGCTAACTCATATACTTCATTTTTCCTTTCTAACTTCAGTTTTTCTCCAGAAGGTTGTTCCTTTCAACCTAACACTGAGTGAAACGTAGGCTATCCACACACCTGGACTTTCATTCTCACAAGCACATGTTTGTGGTTGGGGTATTCATCTTACCATGTGGGTTTGAATCTGTCTTTGCCTTGAAAATGACTTAGGGGTGCACATGGGTCTTCATGGGAAGGGCTTGCCTGTCTGTGGGAGAGCATGCCAGTCATGGGAAGCTCCGATAGATCTTCCTATGCACACCTGGCCGTGGCAGTGTGTCCCAGGATGGATCCCTTGGCGCTTTCAATACGTTTCATTTCTGCCCAGAGAGCTGAGAGTCTCTGTTGCTGCTCTTGTTGCAAGGGGACCCAGACAGGGAAGGGTTTTAAAGTTCTGTTTCTTTGTCTTCCTTTTGGATGTAATAGCTCACCCACCACTGCCAGAGCTGACAGAACTGGAATGGCAGTAGGTGGGTGAGGGGGGTGGCAAGAGGAATGGCAATCATCAGTTTAGAACTATCTCCGAGCCAAAGACATGCCTTTGGCACATGAGAACAGCCTGAGTTTGTCTCTTTGCCTCCTTGGAAGGAGGTACACTATAAATCTGACTCAACCCTGGAACTATTTATGGGAGATCATTATTAAGGAATTGATGTTTCCTTTTTCAATTAGTACTGGTTTGGAGAGACTGTGAAATGGGCCACTAAGAACTTGCTGTGCGCAGATCATTTTTCTCTGGTCATCCACAAAGTGAATACAGATTTTTGACAGGAATCTTTCTCAGAGAATCAGAATTATGTTTATACATTATGTTCATCCATGTAAACGCACTAACAAGAGTGTTGTCATTGGATTTGGTCCCCTAGATTTGCAGCATTGGTAGAACCAAGAGCTTTTATTTCTGATAACTCTTGACTGTGCTTTTCCAAATCACCCAGACATCAATTCATGAAACTGAGTGAGTATCCAAATTTGTTGAGATGATTGTCTTAACTGGATTCCACCTCTGAGCCCAGGAAGAACTATTATTTTCAGTGATTCAAATAGATATCTGAGTACAGGTGGTCAGGTCTGGCAAGCAGTTTCTGTAGGAATCCGGCACCTGCCTGCATTTTGTTGAGTCTTATCATTCAGACACAGATGCTTCATGGAGTATTGCATCAAACTCATTTTGCAGAAACCATGACCTCTCTGTGATCCTAACAGGGAGGAGTCAGTGTACAGAAGGATGTAACAGATTAAGAATTGGAAGCTGGGATAAGCCCGAAGATGCCCTGTGGGCTGACTTTCTGTAAGTTTTATGGGCAGTGTTTCTTACATACCCCTTTCCCAAACCTCAGCACTCCACTTACCCATTGCATTTCCTCCAAGTACTTCAGATGTCAGATCTGGGTGAAAAAGCATCTGTAAAGCAGGTGGGATGGATAAGAACTCTGATGTTTACGAGTAGAAGAGCATGCCTGGCTTTAGCACACTTGTGAGCTTTCACTGATTAAAGTCAAGAAGACTTCTCAGCAAGACCTCACACGTGCACAGCACCTGCTGGATTGCTTTGAGCTGTTTGGTATATCTGGTTGGGTGGAAAAGCAAGAAAGGGGAACTGAATAACTTGCAACAAATAACAGGGGGACGCTGCGCTCTGGGACAGGCATGACACAGACCTATTTAAATGTATAGCTGGCTATTTGTGTCTGTGAACCAACCATGGATCAAAAAAACAAAACAAAACAAAAAAATGAAAAAAAGATTGCATCTGAACTGAACATGTACAAACTTGTCCTTGTCTTTATTCCCTACTCAATATAGAACAGCTATTTGTATAAGCATTTACACAGTATGAAGTATCACAAGTAATGTAGAGATGAACTAAATCATATGGGAGATTATACATAAGTTATGTGCAAATACTATACCATTTTATATAAGGGACATGGGCATCTGTAGATGTTGGTATCCCAGGGGGTTCTAAAATCAGTCCCCTAAAGATACGTAGGAATGACTACATTTTTTCCTAACTCTCACAATAACCCTTTAAGTGAAGATTTATTAAGCCCTTTTTATACTTGAGGAGATTGATGCTTATTTGCCCAATTGTTCAGTGCATTGCTAAATTAGGATTTGACCCTGAGTCACTTAAAAAGCTCACTCTACTTCTAGCCCTGCAGCTATCTTAAAAAACAGGGCAGGCAGACTTCATGGAAACAGGTATACTCTACATGGAGTTAGTTTATGTTGGAGGATTATTTAAAATTATAGTCATAGTCCAAGCATTATGTTACTAGCAAGCCATAGATGCTTTCCAGAGATGTTTCCTTGGTTAAATATTCATACAACTTTTGGACACATACAGTAGCCAAGCATGGTGCTAGCTCTGTGTGTGTTGGGGGTGGGGGCGTAGGATTGACCGGTCTGAGTAATTGCAAGACTGATTTCCTTACAGTGAGACATTATCTGATTCTCTCATTTTGAGGTGGGGGAAGTGACTGTGGCAAATCCCTGGAGACAGCTTGATGGATGTACCCACACACCTGCCACTGGGGACCAAAGTGGAGCCACAGGGCATGCAGCCGCTGGCCCCAAGGAGTTGCTGATGAGGTGACCTCAGGCATCTTCCCAGGGAAAGTGCTCATGTGTGACATCTTGATTTCATGTCAAGCAGGCCTGATTTGGTCTTACTTTTTTTTTGCCCAGAAATTCTAATCAGAAGTGAGAGATAGAGGAAGCTGGTCTTTCATCCAGAATTAAGAAGTCAAGATATTTTCAATTTATTTCCCAAGAATGTGGATTTCTGCAGTGAAACTTAAACAGAATTCATGCTTCAATTTGCTGGGTCTTTAATTTCCGAATCCTGTCGTACAGGTTAGGTAGAGGAGACACCCAGTGACTTGCTGTGAAATGCTGTGGAGGGGTTGCTCTTTACCTTTATTCCACAGTGAGCCCTCGGTTGAGGTCCTTTGTTTCAGTGAGATGCTTCTTTTTCCTTCTACAACCTTGAAGGCTGGGTTGGAGCAGAGTCACTGGGCAACAACAGGAGGGATCATTGAAGCTGGTGTAGTTCTCCCTGAACAGAGAGAGACCTCCATTTCAACCTTCTCTCAATTGCCAATTTGATTTTGCAAATGGCAAAGCTAGACAGGGAGGCAGATGGTCACTCTCATATGCTTTGTTGATAAATAGGAAAAATAGAAAAGGCAATCAGGAGGCATGGGAACAATACACTCCCTCTGGCCAGTCTGGGGGATAAAAGCTGTTGGGAGGAGCTAGAGTACGCATCTGTGTGGCACGTTTTACATTTGTCAATCCCTTGTGCGGCTACTCTTTCATTGGTCACCATGGCCACATGCTTGTAAGGCCATGAGTCTTAGTCTCCCATTGGAGGGAGGGGTGAGGATTTAAGGCAGCCCTTCAGAAATGGGCCTGCTAGGGCGGAAGTGCCCAGAGAGGCCTGCCTGAGGTTCCATGGGACACCGCCTGGAACTCTAGGCCCAGCTTCTTTATTCTCTTAGGCAGATCATACCACAACTCTGAAAAAAAAAAAAAAAATTCAGGGAAGCCTAACCTTTTCTTATTTCAAGTTTTCAATATAGAAGGAGGCCTCATTTTAGGGAGGAGGAAAATGGGATCCAGAGAGATGTGAGTTTGACAGTGTGAAGTCATTCCTGGCTCTAACTAGCCTATAGAATACCTGATGTGAATTTTAAGAAATGTAGCAGAGGAGAAAACAGCCCTCAGGCACCTGATTTGGCAAGCTGAGGTGCCCCTGTACAAAGGAAGAGATGCCTTTCTTAGTCTGTTTTGTATTGCTATAACAGAATACCACAGATTAGGTAATTTATAGAGAAAAGAAATTTCTTTCTCACAATTCTGGAGGTTCAAAAGTTCAATATCAAGGTGCCAGCATCTGGTGAGGGGTTTCCTTCTGTGTGACCTCCCATGGCGGAAGGCAAGAGCCAACAAGGGAGTATAAGACTAGATTGAACTCACTATCCCAAACCAGCTCCCTGTGATAATGTCATAAATCTACTCTTGAGGACAGAGCCCTCATCACCTAATTACCTTTCAAAAGTCCCACCTCTTAACACTGTTATTGTATTGGGAATTGTTTCCAACATGTGAACTTTGGGGACACATTCAAACCATAACACCCTTCTTTCTGGTGGATACAAATCCATGCTAGTGCACATGGCTTAGAGAGCAGAGCATGGGCTGGACTTCAGCTCCTGAGACCTCTATTTGTGATCCACAACTGCATGTTATATGAATTGCCCCTGCTTGGTTATCCCAGTTCATTTAAAACAGATCTGTATGGAAAACATTACTAGAGAGCGAGTAAGCACTCCATTAGGTGGATGATGATAATGTCCCTGTGTCTACTAATGGCCCTTCTTTGGCACAAATCAATCAGACCTGAGGGTTGAGGAGTGAAGCTATATTTTTTAGGGTGATGGGCATGAACAATAAGGATGCAGCCAGAGTTGCCCATGCTGGTTTGAGTGATGGTATTTTTAAAATTTTAAAGAAACTTAATGAAAGTCTGGAAAACTTCACAATGCCTCTACTGAATTGAATGTGAAAAACGGAAGAAAAACCCCACCACCTTCTTTGTGTATATTTTTTTAAAAAAAGTGTTCACATAAAACAGGGCTGGTCACATTGACATTTCCAACCTCACACAGTATAAGAGATTTCCTCTAGCAGCCAGCATTTGAATGGTCAAAGGCAGGGTGGTCTCAGTGGTCAATGCCTGAAGTTCATAAACATGTCTTTTGTTTTCCACCACACTGCTACAAATGTGTTTTATTAATAGGACATTTTATATTGAAAGATATAGTACTATACCATTGGTAAGTAGTGAATAATTTAATTGGTGGTGAAAAAAGGCCTGTCTTATGGGGACCAATCCTTCTGCTGAAAGCTCCTTAAGTAGCTCAAAGTTCTCCTTTGTATAATTCATTACAGTTGGAATTTAAGTATTATTTGTAGTTATGCGTTTAACGTATCCTGTAGTTCTATCAACACAGCAAAGTCGTGAAGGGTCTGGTTTCAAATTCCACTTTTATCACTGGTCAAGTTACTTCATCTCTTTGTGCTTCAGTCAGCATCTCTAAAATGGTAATAAACATAGGGCCTATTCCAGAGGGCTGTGTGTTAGATATATGAAATGAGATAATCCACAGGGCGAAGCACTGTGTCTGGAACATGGAAGCCCTCAAGTAACGCTGGCTGCTATTGATAGGCTGTGAGGGACTGTTCTTGTGTTACCCCAGTGGTTATTTCCAGTGCTGCATGCAGAGCTTGGGGCATGTAGATGAATAGCAAATATTGTTGAATTAACCAACGATCCCATTTCTTCATAGTCTCAGTGTAGCAAGGCCTCAGATTGCCCAGTGTGTTATGTGTGAAATTGGGTCCCTTGTGGCCAGGACTCTTCTTCAGTGTGGCGTTTCTATTCTGTCACGCTTCATTTCCAGATTGATCTACTTTTACATGAAGAGAGTAACCTTAGGAGCCATGGGTTCTTAGCTTCATAAAAAGTGACAGCTATAGAGCTGTTTCAACATATGACACCCAAAATACTGGGAATAATGGTGGGAAATAGAGGGTGCTGATTTGGAGTGGTAGGAAGTGACCAGAGGACCAGGTCAGGGATTCCAGGTTCTAGTCCTAAGCCTGTCAGAGATGAGGTCTCACATCACCTCATTAGACTTAACTCTATAAAATGAAAAGGATTAACCTCCATGATCTTCAAAGTCTTTTCTTGTATTTTTGTTTTGTGATACTAAAATTTTAGTTATTTTTGTCAATTCCTTAAAAATACTGATACAGACTTGCCTGCATGCTAGAACGCAGACAGTTTCTGCAAATATGGTTTCTTTATATTCCAGGGACACTTACTGTTGAAAGGAATCCTTCCATGAATATGTCCTGTGATTCAGAAATCTTTTTTAATGCAAATAATTATCTCTGAATGATGGTGATTTGAAAAATTTGCATTTATTTTGTTTTCTTAAAAGAGGCTTGTCTGAATATTTTCAAGTAAAACTAACATCATGCGGTATGTGGACAATACCCAGTGCAGAGGGCTAAGGATTTTGGGGCTCTCTAGTTTTAAAACACTGTCATGTTCCATGACATCCAGTTGTATTGAGCTCCAATCATTCTTAGTCCAATTGTTTGATTTCTAGGAGTTACAGCTTACTCAAGCTTCTGATTCAACCTGACTTATCGGAGATAACAAAGATCATTATTTAAAGCCACTGTCATTAATTATAAGAGGGGAGATACTAGAAAAAATGGATAGGCTGCTTATCTCTTCCTGAAATTCATATGACCTCTAATTAATTTAATCATGGTTCTATATCTAATGTTGAGGTCCTGCAGCAACATCTTGATTGACAAAATCTATTTCTTCCTCATCCCATTCAGCTCAGATCTCTTAGAAGCTAGGGGTTTCTAATTCAATTATGCTATTTTTATAACCTGCAGAAGATCCCACATGGTCAATTTCAAGTTCCCTCCACTTCCAGTGTTTTTCCTAGATGTTTGTTTTGCTAAGGACAAACAGGATGCAATCTGTGGGGTTGTTGTTTGACTTCTCATGTAAAAAGGTTTCAAGTGTTTTCTCACTCAGCCGATCATTTTAGAAGGTTATTGATTGCTAAGCACTTTAATACATTCTCTCATTCGTTCTTCACAGCAGCCTGATGAGGTAAGCACTACTATTAATCTCAATCTACCTTTGCAAAAATAAACCACAGAGGAACTGAGCAATGTGCCCACTCTCACACGGCTAGAACGAGGTTGATCCAGGTCTAAAATCCAGTCTCCGAAACCCTGGAATTAGCTTTACAATACATCGCCTTGCACACCATCCCAGTTCAATGAAAATTGCATTCTAAATATATTTTAAATAAAGCATGTAATTTATTCATCTTTGCAGCATTCATATTGGTCAGACTATAAAATCTGTTGAGACATTTATTAAGAGATTGGAGGCAAATGAATGACACTTCTGAATTTTCCTTCAGTTTATCTTAGATGTTAGAATGAGCTGAGGAAGCAAGGGGAGGAGAGAGCTATGGTGGGAAATCAAACCCTGTTTACCATTGTTGAGTGACTTCATGTGCATCGTGTGATCTGTGTGGGGCCCTGTGTACGGTGCTCAGGGCCCAGTCATTCTCTAATCTGCAGCTATTGCTTTCTGGTACACAGTTGTTAGTCGGGTTGCAGGGTCCAGATGAGCATCCACGCATTACTGAAAGTACGTTGCCACCAGCCCAGATTGCTAGCCTCAGCTCTTGCTTCTAGTAATTTCATTTCTCAGGAATTGTCCTTCCCTGTTGCTGGGCTTTGGCTGGTCCCACTCTGGGCTGTCCTAACTGTTGCCTTTAAATTTAGAAAACTAAGAGTTGAGGTTTTGCCTCCCTACTTTCCAACATTCTTTTGGGCTTCCTGTGTAATTTGGTCCACTTTCTTTTGGGACCAATTTTACATACAATCACTTTCCTATCATGTGAAAATGACGTGCTGCTTAATAACTACTTCAACCCCTAAGGTGGGTCCTTTGCATTGCCAAGGAATGTTAATTTTATATAAATTAATTTTTTTTCCACTTTAAGGGAAACAAACCCCCTACTTCATGACAGGCCTCATATGCCACAATTATATAGGAGAAATGCTGGAACACAGGAACCTTCAGGATCCTAGGGGAGCAGAGAGGGCTTCTTGACCTATTAGGAAGGGTAATTCTTGACCTGAGTCTTACTGGATAAGTACAATTAACCAGGTCAGAAAAGGTGGGAAGGATTTTCAAATTAGGACACAGGATGAACAAAACAAGGAAAGATTTGACTGATGTCTTATAAAGAAAAGAGAGAGGGATCAATATCACTCAGGCAGAAAGTGAGTGGGAGCAGCAGAAGAGAAGTTTGAACATATGGATCCTAACATGCAATGCCAAGGAGATTAGAATTTATTCTAGGCAACAGGGCATCCAGAAAGGGTTTTAAATGGGACAGATGTGTTTTCGTATAGATAACTGTAATTTCAGTACCAAGGATGGGGTTTGAGGGCAGTAGCTGCAGTGGAGGCAGGGGGACCAGTGAAAGATAATAATGGCAGGTGAAGTGAGAGAGCACCCACCTGGCTAACAGAAGACTTTCAAATTATATAGATTGAAGGCCTTGATGATTAGTGATGTGTAAAAGAGAAAGCATAATTGATACATATTATTGATCATACACTCTCTGTCAAGCACTCTGAAGGTCTTGAGGTCTAGAGGTGGGTACTTCAGAGCTGTCAGAGTCACAGGTTCTAAGGTAGTTATCATCCAGGAAATTGTTTGATAGGACAGGAGCTCTTGAGCATCCTTACAGCACACTGCATTTGCAAAAGACTCTGAATTTGAATGTTTTACTATAGTAAATACGTTTTATGTAAAGTACTCAGGCTTTGCAAATCAGTCAGGGTTTAAAATGACCCAGGATTGCGTACTAGAGCCCTATCCTGCAGATTCTGAAACCCTGGCAAACCCAGTGCAGTACGTCTTCATTGAATACCTGTAAGACTCCTTGGTAGGAAAGACATACAAAATATGTATTTGCAAATATCTATTGAAAGGTGATTTACATGCTAGTATGAAACTAGGTGCCTATTTGTTCTATAGGCTACTGTTTGTGTAACTATAGCAATTGCTGCACAGGCAAATAAATAAGATGACCGAATTGCAAGTTTTCTCAGTAATTGTGAATGAATGAGTTTTAATGTATTATTGGAAGGTGGAAAGTTTTGTGAAGACCTGAAAGCATTGCTATGTGTTAAAGATCAGTGCGACAACATGCATAAATTCATTTCAATTTCCACCGTCCTGCTCATGTGAGCTGAGCTATGGGGAAGTCCTCATCAGGCAGGATACAGGATGGAGATATGGCTGTGGATTTTTATTTGGGGGACGAGCAACTCTGGGTTAATTTCAGCAGATTCCTGAGGGTGAAGAGGACCAAACTCCAAAGAGAAGGTGATTATGCCTGTGCAGTGGTGAAGGCAGATTTTGGAAGCAAGAAATCAGACACTTTGGGTTCCAGAAATCAAGGTTAGACGAGGGCAAGAATGCAAGAAGTGCAAGTCAAAGATAGTGGTGTAGCCATCAGGATGCAGATGTGGCCTGATCTGGAGAGAAGATTTGTTCCACAGTTTCTTGTAGAGTTGGAAGATCCCTGGGTGTGGTAGTGCTAGGACACATGATGATGGTGGTGCTGCTGCTGATGGTTATGTTAAAGGTAGTAGCTGCTGTCTGTTGGGCACCAAGAACTGTTAATTCAACACATATTTTTAAATACCTATCATGCGCCCAAGTGCTAGGGAAACCGTAATGAAATAGATGAAGTCCTTGTTCTCATGGAGCTCATGTTTAAGTGGAAGGAGACACATAGTAAGTACATAGGCAAATATATGGTAAATTGGAGGTTGCTCAGCTCTTCCCAAGGCAGAAGAAGCAGAGTGACTGAAAGAGGGCTGGGCCAGGGCAGATGTTTCATGTAGAATGATCAGGAAAGCCTGGCATTTTGAGCAGAGATACAGTATTAGTGTGGGACCAAGTCAGGCAAATTTGGGGACAGTGTTTTGAATAGAGTGCAGAGCAGGTGCTAAAACCAGGGGGCAGGACTTTCTTGGCAGATAGGTGGAATAGCAAGGAGGCCAGTGGCTGAGGAGGAGGACCACACAGAGCCTTTGCTTGTAGCTGAGCTGCAGGTTTTGTCTTTTCATCTGATTGAGAAGCCACTGGAGGCTATTCTGAGCATTCTGAAATGTTAACAATACCTGTATTATTCTCACCAAACTTGTATGAGATAAGTAATATTGTTATTCACTCTTTAATGTGAACTCGTTGGACATAGAAAATGTAATCGACTTACCCAAAATCAGCACTGAGGTTTGGAATGGGAATTGTATCCCAGACGGTCTGATTTCAGAGCAGGTACAGGTTGCACAGAGACAAGGTGAAGGGGCACAAAGAAATTTTGAGGGAATGTTAGACACATTCCTTACCTTGATTGTGGTAAGAGTTTCACAAGTGATATGTATGTTAAGCTCATCAAACTGTGCACTTTCAATGTGTACAGTTTATTGTGTGTTAATACCACCTCTGTGAAGTTGTAAAAATTGTTTGAAAATGTGAAGAGGCCTTGAAGGATTTTAAAGCAGACAAATGATGTTCACAGTTTGCACAAGATGGATCAGAGACCCATTAGAGATGTCACAAAAATCCAGGAGAATATTGATAAGGAACTGAAGGAAGGTTGTGTGGAGGGGAAGAAGGAGAGGACCTAGATTGTAAAATTCACCACACCCAGTGGCTATTGGAATGAGGAGTGAGAGAAAGAAGGAATGGAGGATGGTGGGCATGTTGGGTTTGGTGAAAAGTGAACCTTGGTCCCAAGATCCAAAATGAAGAATTCTAGAGGAGCCGGAGATTCTGGGAAAGATGATGGCAGCTGGAGATGTGGTGAGATTGGGGTGCCCGTGGGATAGCCAGGATCAGAAATAGCTTCACCTAGGGAAGCTTATGGTTTAGAAAGAGAGGTGGGGGTCAGTGTGTAGGAGGTTGTTGAAGCTCTTACAGGATTGACATGACCCAAGGATGAGAAGGGTGGAGGATATAACTCTAGGGAACCCCAATATTTAAAATGGGACATAGAGAAAAGAAAATTCTGCATGTATTCTGCCCTGTGCCTCCTTTCATGCTTGTGGGACACACAATTTATCAGTCACAATACTCTGTGCTTTAGAAGTCTCTCAGCCCACTGTTCATAGAACAACAATTTGATCAGTGTCCACAAGCAAGAGGAATCCTCTTTGCCATCTATGACTTAAGAAGTGAACATGAAACCCTACGGAGGTGAAGGAGTGTTTTAACAAGTTAGCAGAGGCCCAGGATCCATATCATGATTATATGGAAGCTAAGAAAATTTCAAGGAAAAAGAGGTAGGCAGCAGGGACCTTAATCCTATAAGAACTGATATGCATCCATTGGATGCAGCCAGTAGGAGGTTAGTACTGAACTTGTGGAGGATCATTTGCATGGCATGAAAGGGCAGAGGTCAGATTATAATGGACTGAGAAATGAAGGAGAGGGCTGTTCTTTCCAGAAGCTCAGCTTGCAAGGAAAGGAGTACCCTTAATTGAAATGGTCTGTATTATTTTTGGAAATTTCTTCCTAGATCAAAGGATCATATTGGTTTTCGTAGTTTGTCATGTTTCTTCCTTAGATAGAGGAAGATCCTTGGAATCTCTTTTTTTAGAGACTTTTGAGGACAAGGCAGATTGCTCCTTATTTCTGGGCAGTATGCTACTCTGAGGAGACTCCCTGAGCCTTACTTAGCAAATTAAAGCAATCAACAACCCTTATCAGTCACACCTTATTTTTTCCAATGGTTGTAATTCCTTGACTCCTTATAAACAGCCATCATTCTGTTTTATTTATTTATTTAGGTAGTTAGTTATTTAGTGTTCTCTGGTCCAGAATTAAGATGGACAAAGTGAGCTGTCTAGATCAATGAGATCATTCTTAGTCCTCGGAAGTCATAGACATATGGCCTAATCCCCAAGAACTCCCATGTAAAAAACAGGTTATTTTGATAATTTCAGAAAAGAGATCATTCTTCTTGGAATTAGACTCCAAAATCAGTCATAACAGAAAAATGCACAAAGTCCCCTAAAGATACAGAATGGCTCCCCTGCCAGCCAGATTCAACTGCAATGCACTTAAAATATTAATACGTCTAATTGAACAGTGTATCAGGGAGCAGCAGGGTTGATTCCAGGTGGCAGCAGGAGAAGCCACTGAGGCAAAGCAGGTGGTATCTCGTTGATCTAGACAGCTCACCAACTAGACAGGAAAACTTGTAAATGGACGCCTTTAGATGACTGGGTTAATCCTGGTAAATGGATCACAGGGTTAGAGAAGCCTGACTGTGTGAGCCTGCCACCAACCTTGACATTCACTACAAACCACTCTGCACCTCTTTCCACACTTACAGAGTGGTGCCGGGGGTAAAATATTACTTCTCATATGGACTCGGAGTTTGAGTCCCTGTGTGAATTGTTTCCTGATAGAAATTCACAGCTGGCATCCTGGGTTTATCCTGCAGTCCCAGCTCTGAGAGAGGATTCTTTAGTCTGTTGATGATGACTTCTCTGAGCCTGCGGTTTGAGGACTGATGGAGACTTGTGATTTCTGCCAGGAGGACACTGAGTCACTGGCTGTCCCCAGTTGGAGACAACCTTTGACATGGACCCTGTTTTGGACCACATTTGTGACATGTCCTGATTTTTCTCTTATGGTTTCTACCCAAAGTATTATTTTAAATGAATATCAAATTAATAGCCTATTTTTCTGATGAGACTTTCTGTAGAAAACCATGTTCAATAATTTTGGTCATTTGTCACTAGCACATCTTCAGTCACTTTGATGGTTTTTTTTTTTTTTTTCCTTCCTTTGCTCCTTACTCGAAACATTTGTTAAGTTATTGATTCACTTAATTCACACAGTTGTGGGTAGTCCTGGATGATGATCCTCAGGCCACTTCTCCTTTCTTCCTTCTCAGTTCTGCTGTCACAGATTGTCTTGCAGATCTTGAAAGAGGTTAATGGAGAAGGTAAATCCCAGCAAGATAGACCCCTAGACCCACAATTCTGACCACAAACAAAATGTTCTGCTTTAAATTTCTGCTGTGAAAAATTACACGGAGTTTTCCTCATGGTTTATAAATTATTGTACTCCTAGGACTCGAGAAGTAAAATAATTAATGTGACAGTGAGCATCTGGGAGAATTTTTTTTTTAATTAGTCATTTGAATGTTTGATGTACAGTTTGAAAAGTTCACAAATTTGTAAACATTCTGATGTTAGTCATTTGAGTTCTTCCCCTGCTGCTTTCATCTGTTTACTTATCTTTATATAAATGGAGCCCTCCAGAGGGGAGAGAGAAAAGGCTTTTTCTCCAAATAATCCATACTTACCATTTTGTTCTCTTACAGTTTTATTTGGGAGAATGTTTACAAGTGTGTTTCAAAAGGAAATCTAGACTGTCCTCAGAAATGGGAAAACAAAACTAAAAGGAGGGAGAGTAAAGTTGGATTACTTTACCTCCACTTTTGGTTTTCTCAGGTTAATTTAATCTATTTACATTTTAAAATGAAGAAAATATCACAAAAGGTAATCATTTAAAAACTTATATAATAGGCCAGGTGCAGTGGCCCATACCTGTAGTCCCAGTGGCTTGGGAGGCTGAGGCAGGAGGATTGCCAGTTCAAAGTCAGCCTCAGCAACTTAGTGAGGCCTTAAGAAACCCAGTGAAACTTTGTCTCTAAATAAAACATAAAAAAGGGTTGGGGATGTGGCTTAGTGGCTAAGCATCCCTAGGATCAATCCCTGGTATCAAAAAAAAAAAAAAAAAAAGTACACAATGACATTTAAAAAGTCATTTTAAATAGAAATGTTCCTGTTAAGATTCTTTTTTAAATGAAGAGGAAGTTTCCCAGTGAGCTCTGAGGCTTTAATGTTGGCTGTGGTGTGTCCAGGTCAGCTCAGGGACAGAGTGATATTATAAGGAAAACCAAAGGGAGGATATTAGAAGCCTGGAAATTTAGTGAATTGAGGTAAGACTGATTGTGCTAGGGAAAATTTGACTATTTTTAGCATTTGTTAAGGTGTCCCAGGTGTATCTCTAATCAGAAGAATATATTTCAAACGTCTTGGCTTGTAGACCAAGCAAAAACAAGAGGACCAAGGGTTCCACTGGTTTGCTTCTTCTCCTCTAGATTGAGTCTTTTTCAATACTGAAAATAGATGGAGGCAAGAACCCTGAGCAGTGGCCATGGAAGAACTTCCAGGCTTCCGGAGGGGAAGGCATTGCAGAGTGGAAAGGGGTCTAATACAGAATGCCTGGTGGAGTCCAATCCCTCCAGCAATCCTTTCCCTACCTTCTCTGCCTGTCTCCTTCTCGCCACATAGACATCAGAGTCCTTTTCCACTCTGATTTTCTTCTTCCACCATGGCCTGCTCTTTTTAGTTTCTTCTTCTAAAACTATCTTGCTTTCCCTACTTCAATGGATGGAGAGCCCCAGAGCACAGTGTTAGTAGGATGCTTCTTTTCCTCTCTCCCTGGCTACTTCCCCACTAGGATCTCATGTGGTCCTGTAACTTTAAGTGCTATTTATGTGCTGTGGACCTTCAGATGTATAGGTCTAGTCCTTAACTCTCCTGAACTCCACACCACCTACTCATTGTCTTTGCTTAGATGTCTCATAGGCATCTCAATTTTAGTTTGCACAAAAGCAAAATGTGTGATTTCTGCATCCCCAACACATGGTCCTCCCTCAAGTGTCCACATCTCACAGCAAATGTGCCATCCTCTGTCCCAATGCCTTGAGTCATCTTGGCTTCTTCAAATAGTTGACCCTTTCTCACTTTGTAAGGGGTCTGCTTAGGTTTCGCCTCTTCTGAGGGTGATGCTGTCAAAAATAGAGTCCTGGGGCTGGGGTTGGAGCTCAGTGGTGGAGCGCTTGCCTCGCGTGCATGAGGCACTGGGTTCAATCCTCAGCACCACATATAAATAAATTATTGTGTCCATCTACAGCTAAAAATATTTTTTTCAAAATAGCATCTCTTGTTCTGCTCTTGCTCTTGTTCCTCATTGCCACTGTCACCACTGTTGGTCATTTGACTGCCTCAAGCATTCTCAAACAGGGCTTTCCTGCTCCACGCCTGGCATCCGAAGCTACCTGCACATGAGGCATAACTATTGGCTCCATAAACCCTGACTGACCGAATGGCAAAATCAAGTCAAGGGGATCAGTTTCTGATTCCTGTGATTTCTTACGTTGGCAGCCTTGGGAATGGGAGTAAGTCTGCTCATGTCTCACAAGTGAGTTTGCTCATGTAAATATGGGTTGAGCAAAGAAATGAATGACTAAATGAGTAGATAACGTTGCATTAGTATGTTAATCGCCAGTACATCCTCACCTATATTTTAGACCTATTCATTGGCCAAGAAACCCCACCTTGCCTAAGGATTCCAGGGGGCCTCCCAGAAGGTGCATGGTAGTGTCCACACCTAACATGCCGGGCACTTGCTGGGAGTCATCTTCTGCCTGTGTACATTACTTGATTTAATCCTTGCAACAAATCTGAGAAGTTGATTCTAAATGACTCCCATGTTACAGATAGGGAAATGGGATACACGCAAGTAGATTGACAGAGGATATATAGCTAATAAGGGGTAGAGGCAGACCATGTAATCTGGTCCTAGGACCTGGGCTCTTTACTCACTATGCCATACATCCAAGTTGGACAAGATTAGAAGAATAGCTAGCTAGATGCCGGAATTAGTAGAAGTCAGTGTTCTAGGCCATGTGTCAAGGACCAGATGATAGCCAGTTCCATGAGTGGAGGCCTAATGGGCTGTAAGGGGGTTTGGACCAACCTGAGGCAAATGGAAAATTAAATGGCTTTAAGCGGGGTGTTAGGTACACAGATGGACATGTCCAAGCAGTCACATTGGTGACCTATAGAAGGTGAGTTGGAAGAATGCAGGTAGGAAGCGGGAGGACCCATGAGGAAGTTCTTGCAGTGGTCTGTGAAAGGGATCATGATGACCTGGCTTAAGGTGGTGGTGGGGTTGACGGACAGGCAGCATGGATTTGAGGAAGAATCAGTGGGACTCAGTGACTTTCCTCAGTGAGGAAAGGAAATATAAGAGGTCGAGGCTGACTCCCAGACTCCTGTTTGGGAAGACAGAAGATGATGTCATTTAGAAGGACCAATTAATCAAACAATTCAATTCTAGGGTTTTACTCTGCAGATCAATTAGTTAACTGACACATACATGTAAGCTCTTATTTCTTATTTACAAGGACACTTACTTCAGGATTGTTTGTAGTGGAATAAGAAACAATACAGTGCAGGGTCTTATACAACCCCAGAGGCTACCTTTTGGAGAATGTGATATGGAGGACTCCAGGAATTTGTGCAACTGGTAGGTATTAAATTACTAAATTCCAGTAAGTCTAAGCAATGGAATATAATGCAGCAATTCAGGATTAAGATATGAGGGAGTCTTTATGAATTGATAATGATTGCCAAGATACATTGTTACACAAAAAGAAGAGAAAGGATGCTATGTTTTGTTATTAAAATCTGTTTGTACACACATATATACTCTTGTCAATGCATTCCATAGTTCTGAAAAAACACATAAAACTTTGCAACAGAGCTGCCCCTGGGATGAAGAATAAAAAGATGATAGTAGTCAGGAAAGTTTTTTTTTATTGTATGATATTTTAATTGTCATGAATTAACTATTAAAATAATTCAAAAGTATAGAGACATGGTCATGCAGTAACAGTGAAATGATTAGGAAAACAGGAACAAAGCAAACATGATACTAATTTATAATCACCTTTTCATTTAAATACCTCTGAAACAGAAAAATGTAAACCATAATAATATATCCTAGGGCAAAATTAAATATTGGGTAGTAAATGTGGGATTTGAAATAGTGTGTGTGGCGGAGGATATGTGAATCTTATTAAGTAGAGGATAGACATAATTAAAATTTTTACATATAAAATGTTTGTAGTAATTGCGAATATAATTAATTGCCTGTAGGGTTAAATATACACAGAAAGGATCAAGATTTGTAAGAATAGAAAGAACTGAATTTAAAAAATATTGACACAGAGCCTTTAGATAGATAACAATTTTACCCCAAATTCCACTTTGCTAATTAAAGACTGAAGGTTCTTTCAAGTGTGAAAAACCTTAAGATTAATGGATTTTAGATTGCATTTCCAGTTTTAAGATAATAGTAGTTGCTTAAAATGAGCCAGGGGCTCAGGGTCCTGCAGGTAGGTGTCATAACTTCTAGCATAGCTGTGAGGATTTGCCTTCTTTACTAGGGCACGTGAGAGTCCTCTGCAAAATGAAAGCACAGTATTAACAGCAAGAATAAAGTGGGGCAGGACCAGGGTTTTAGATTGAGTTGCCATCTGGGCCTCTGTGGATTCTCATGCTGAAAGTAATCATGGTCTTTTGAGAAGGGACAGGCTTCTCAGTCCTCACTGATCTATGCATCTAACAACAAAACAAAACAAAACAAAACAAAACAAAACAAAACAAAACAAAGAACAAACCTTGAAGATCATTTGGTGACTCCTTTTCGGAAATTTTCTGGGTCCTGAATGAGCTTACAATTGGAAAATGTTGGGGTTGAATAATACAATTCACTATGGGCATTACACAGAAGTCAGAAATCCTTAAAAATAAGTCTTAGTATAAGGAATGATAAAATAAAGGCAAATTACAGTTAGGGAACACTTTTTATCCTGTTTCCTTACTATCTGTAGTGGACAGTACTGTGAACAATTGAAAGTTAAGATGTATATAAAATTAAAATTAAATTATTGCCTCCTCTGATTAACATTCATTCCTCTCTGATCACCCCTCAGAAGCAAAATTCCTACCTAGGACAGCCTCTTCTGAGGATCATCACAGTAGTCGGTGAGTGCTGGTTCTTTCCAGTGTAAATGCACAGAAGAGCAGAGTGAAGTTAGGGCATTTCTTCTTGTCTGGGCAATGAGCCCAAATAGATGCCTCAACTTCTCAGTTTCTCTTTTCTGATTCTAGTTGTGAGAATCTTGTTTCTTCAGATCTCTTAACCTTTGAACTTTTGCCTCCTGTGGCTGAATCAGTGAGAACAGTGGTGTTAGGTGATATGAGAAGAAACAGTGGGCCTTACCCATTTCCTGTGAAGCCCAAATTGACCCCCCTTTTTTTTTTTTTTGCGGTGCTGGGGATTGAACCCGCAGCCTTGTGCTTTATCCCCAGCCCCCAAATTGACTCTTTAATTGTGCAGGAGATTTATATTACCCCAACCCCCTCTAAGGGTGAAGGACATGTAATTCCCCAATTCAAAACCCACTAATGTCTTTCAGGTCAGAACCCTTTAAACTGTCTTCAATGTTTGCTATTTCCATGAGCTCATACAATGTAGGGGAAAGTACTTGACTTTGAGGGTGACCCGGGCAAATCTGATTCACATCCTTTTTGTCTTATTAGAAGTGTGATCTTGAGCCTATTTCAAGATTTTGTAAACCTCAGTTTCTGGATGAGTTCACTAGGGATAAGATCTCCCACCTCAGGGCTGTGGTGGGGGTTGTGTGAGTTCATCTATGTAAAGTAGTTGGCTTGAAGTCAGCATTTGGGGAATGCTCATCTGTTCTTTTGGATGCCTCCTGCCCCACCACGCCATTGCGTTGCTGAGGTACGTCATCCAGGTGGCCCACATCAGAATTTTCTGTGGAGTTTATTGAAAAGGTGAATTTGTAGCCAGCCCCCCTCAGAGATGATGGACCATCCCCATCCCCACAAGCTGGAAATCTTTGTGATTAACAAGCTCCCCAGGTGACTCTGATAGAAATAAAGTTTGGGGACCCTGGTGCTAAAGAGTGGTACTTTTCCAAACAGCCTCTATGGATTCTGTTGAGGGTTTCCCTTTCCCACCCGTACTGTTCATTCAGTTTATAGCCTGCGGAGGAGCATGGCTCCACTGGAAAACACTGGTGCTTTCTCCTCAGGTAAGGACTGATTCCTGTTCAAGGGGAAAAAGAACACAAGATCAGTGGATCAGAGAGTTTAAGAGTAAAATGACTCTGTTTTCCCCTTAACATGAAGATCTTCTAGTTTTAGGAGATAATTTTGAAAATGTTGATGAACTCTAATTTCTGGCTACTGTACAGATCACTGTTGGGGATGGGGTCCTTGGTGAGGACAGCACACAGTCCCTGTGTTGCCCACTGTGGTTCTAATTCCATACAGGGCTCTGCCACATACACCGCAGGTAGAGAATATTCGCAGACTGAGGTGGATGGCAAGCAATAGGTTGGTGCATAGTAGGACCCATGGGATGTGGATTCAGGTTTTACACCCTGTTTAAGTTTCAGAGCCATCTTTTAAAAATGAGTATGGGATAGTCAGTCAATTGATACAAAAAATCTAGTTATCTAGGACATTAAAATAGTACGTGACAAGACCTAGAACCTTCTGCTGACCGAACACTGACAGAGGGAAAGACCATGCTCTTTCTGTATGTTATACAGAAATCCATCCTTTTCAAAATTCTGGTCCTTTTTTGTAGTGATCCTATTTTCTACAAGTTCCTTCAGCAGAAACATTTTTCCCCATATTTTTTATTGGTGCATTGTAGTTGCACACAATGGTGGAATTTGTTACGTATTCATATCTGCACACAATAGAAGACTGTAATTTGGCCAATATCATTCCCTAGTATTTCCCCTTCCCCTCCTCTGATTTCTTTCCTTTACGGATCTCCCTTTGATTTCATCAGACTCCCTCCCCAGCCCACTTTCTTTTCCTTTTTCCTCTCTAGCTTTCACATATGAGGGAGAACATGCCACCTTTGACCTTCTGAGTTTGATTTATTTCACTTAACATAGTATTCTCAAGGTCCATCCATTTTCCTGCAAATGACCTTTTCATTCTTCTTTATGGTTGAATGACATACCATTTTGTTTATATACCACATTTCTTCTTCCATTCATCCTTTGATGGACACCTATGCAGGAGGAACTTTTTTTTTTTTTAACGTCAGAGGGCCTTTAGTCTCACACAGTCAGGTCCAGTTCTGCGTTCTCTGGGAGTTGCTTGCATCTCTAGTAGGAGGTTCTCTGTTCCTTGGTGCTGGAGAGCTGCCACCACAGTCCTGGAGACCTCTGGGATCCCTGGGAGGAGTTCTGAGACTCCTGGAACTTTGACTTTTGTGTGTTTTCACAGTTCTCCTGGACATCCGGGGGTTATGGGCTTCCTCTGCATATCTGTCAGAGAATCACCACCTTTGGGGAGCCCTGTGGTCTGAGGTAGTGACCCTGAGTGTGGAGCTATGCTGGCCAGCGTTTTTGTCCTACGGAGGAGGCCCTGAGGGAGTGGCCTTTGGCACTGCCTGTCAGGTGTTGAGTCACAGTGTCCCTTCCTTCCTGGTCAAGGCTCCTTTCTCAGCCTGCCTGCTGACACAGCACATCTCACGGCAGTGTGGGCATCTCTTCTCCACCCTTCGGGTCAAAACCCCAACTCCATTCTTTTTTAACTTCAGGGCAAATTACCTAACCTCCCTGGGTTTTGTGCTCCTCAGCTGTGACACTGGTCCAATAATAATAATAGTGCCTACTACGTCCTTAAAAAAAAACAGAACAAAACCAGACTCCTGGTATTCTTTCTGTTGCCAGCCTCGAGAGGTTAGAAGCCACCGTCCAGCCCAGAGGATGCTTTGTTTCAGTTCTCTTGTGACGCTGTGAGTGGGCAGCCCCACCTGAGTGAGTCATGGCTCCTCAGTCTGGGTGGGACGGCACTCTAAGCATATTCTGAGAAAGCAGCCTCTGAGGGTCACGCCTCTTGTCCTGCTGGGAGAGAATATGACAGCCCCTTGCACCAGGTGGGTTGTTAGAATCCTCGTGGCAAGGATTAAGTCGCCTGGAATGCTCGAGGTGGAGACCATGTGATAAATATGTGTGGAGGGATTTTTCAGCCAGAAACAGCCACTGGGCAGGGGGTGTTATGTGAGAAGCCTTCATCAGAAGGTGAGGCGTGAACGCTTGTTACCCACATGCTGTTGTTAGGGTTGCATTTTTTTTCTTCTTCCTGCTTCACACAGCAGTCTTCTTTTTATCGATTTTATGGCAATTTGACTCAACAATTCCAAATATCTAAACAAAAATAAAAAAGTGCTTCTATATGAGTGTGTTCATACACACACACACACACACACACACACACACACAGACACACACAGCCAGCATAGCTTCCACTGATCAGTACCCAGAGTTGGTGGTATCTCTAAGGCTTGCAGAGCAGCTCCACAGCATCCTATAAAATGCTGTCCCTTAAAATGTGCTTGTCTATTTTTTTATTTTATTTCATTTTTCATTTTTTAAGAACTGTTCCCTGTAGCCAAAATGCCAACTACTCATTTTATGTAGAGTTCTAGTTTTTCTAAGACACAGAAAGAAAAAAAAAATAGTCTTTTCCTTTTCCTTCTTGACAGCCAAAAAGAGCATGTCTGAGCCATTTCTTTTTTTTTTTTTGGTACTGGGGATTGAACCCAGGGGCAC